>JAUMHA010378686.1:0-12663 GCA_032359765.1 Saxidomus gigantea
TTCCCTGCCACCCATATATTTGTGAATCATTCATTCTGTGTCATAAACTAAATTTCGCCCTATGCACATTTCGACCCCGCTTTAGGTAAGGTTCAGCGTAAATCACGAAGGTCAAAAGTTGATTTTAGGGGTGTTAATCTATAGCCCCCGGGCCTTCAGCGCTACAAGTAATTTACTATATTTACAGTATGCATGTCATTTTAACTTTAACGACGAAATTGACCTTACACCTGCAAACCACATTGCTAACGTTGATTCTTAAACCGAAAGTTACAAATGTAGCGCGGCATTTATTTCCTTGATGATACCGTAACATACTACGAACGTTTGGTTTTAGGAAGCGACACGAATACGAAAGAAATAATTGTATGTCATCCGAGTAAAGTCAGACTGATCATTGAGCTTTAAAGTCAGATGATCACAATCACAAATAGCTCTTATTTAATATAGGAAGATGTCCCACCAGCAGAAATGATCTTTAATTGTACCAAAATCATCCCTTACTTTAATTTTTAAATCGATGCACATGTTGGATATACAGCGCAGTATTTTTTCAATGATATTGTACAAAAAAGAAAGGTTTTCTGTAAACTCTTTTTCACGAAGAAATTACTTGAATACTGTTTTAAAGTGAGAAGAACATGGTTCTATCATTATTCTATCAGTAAATTTATTTGTGATCCTGGGGCTTTAATAAAGACAGCTTATTTTTTTCCTTGTTTCACTGTTTACGACATTTCGGGTAGTGATTATTTATTGAATCACTGACAATCTTAATGGCAAACTATCAGTTTACATAGCTTTTGAAGTGTCCTTTTCATAACTCACTCAAGCGCGGTATATATGACAAAATTTACATATATTACGCACGAAAGCGATGTAAATAATGTTAAACCATGGACTATACCCGACTGATTGTAAATTAGGTCGAGATACTTAGGTACCAATATTATGTTTTAATCAAGATATCGCACAGGTAGTAAAGGTTTAAAAGATAAGATTTATCTAAAGACAGTTTTGTCAACATATGTTTGATAACTTTATTATAAGGTTTGTTTATAAGGAAGGATAATTTGCGTGAATTGATAATACGTTATTTTGCTTGATGGAAATAAAGATAAAATACAACTGAACAGGATTTATAAGGAAGGACTCTATATTTTGCGTATCTTAGCGGTGCAGACAGTTTTATATTTGACAAAGTTTGAATAAATAATCGTGTTTTAAATATGTAAACCTGATCTTATCAGCCGTTTGCTCGCATAATTTCATACTTTTTAATTGCAACAGGTATCGTGTGTTAAAAAACGAATAAATATAGCATTAAAATGTATAGACAGCAGATTGTGTGCCTTTGTAACTGGAACGGGAGCGGGTATGAAATTAAATCAATATAAACCCGGATGGGAGTGTTCGTCTAAGTTCAAAAGGAAAAATTACTTGAAGACAACAATGTCATTTGTGACTTAATTGACACAGGAGATATTCATGCAATAATGTATCTAAATAAAGTCTGGATATACGTGACAGCAGTTCTGGTATATGCGTCTTTAACGGTTGCTCTAAAAATCAATAATGGCGTTTGTTTATACCGGAAGTGGGAGCGACCAGGTGATATCAAGTTTCTCGTGATTGCTGGGATACGTGAAAACGACAAAAATGGTGCATGTGGGACTACTTCACGATTAATATTTGAACAAATTGTTGCAATGGAATGGATAGTGTCATATCTACGAGGAAATGAATCGGATTCATTCATACCTGGTATAACTATAGGTGAGTACACACTTGAATACATGTGCCATTTAAATATTGAAAAGGCAATATTACACAATTTTTGTACCTATATGGGTATCTCTTGAGCATATTATATTTTTATAATAAAAGTTTGTTGTTACTGCCAATATTTCAAGCTGGTGTCTTATATATCAGAATATTCCACAAACAATCCTAGCATTTTAATGCAGACATAAGTTTCTTGCAAAACGTTCGACATCTCCGAAATTATTTTTATGCATACCACCAAAAGTAGCGAATTAAAATTGTATGTGCATGTGTATATAAAAAGGCCAGTTCAGTGCATGCGACATTCATTTTGACAACCATTGATATTCGATAGGATATTACTTCCACGATATTTAATATTCAGGTCATGACCTTTCAGAATCCTTATGATTTTTTGTTTTCCAGGATATGACTTGTATGATAACTGTGACAATGAGGATCTGACTATAGACCTTCTTTATTCCGGACAGGAAATGAACTGCAGCTCCGTGCTACCAGATACTTCTGTTTACATAGGTAAGTGTTCTGTGCAAATGCATAGTTCAACATGTATTATAGATAAAATGTAGTTGTTCTAGCAAACAATTTTCTATCTTATTTGTATCATAGCTGATTTCCAATAGTACTCTATTGAAGCTGTGATCTATTTCAGATAGTGTACAATTTTAAACCCCATTCCTTTGCAGAATTTTTTTTTTTATCATGAATAATTTGGTTTATTCTTATGTAGAATCAATCCCGAAGTCATGATACAACAATAAATGATAGGTGGCTTATTTGTTATTCGCGGCATTTTCTGTGTAGTCGTATAAGCCAAAGAGTGCAGGCATTGTTCACTGAACGTTTTTGTACTATACATTCTGACCATTACTATTTAGAGGAATATGTCAATGAATTCCTCGGAATGTTTCAGTTTTGTTGCGTTAAATGCTACATATATGAGGGTTTCTTTAAATGCTACATATCTGAGGGTTTCTTTAAATGCTACATATATGAGGGTTTCTATAAGATTTACTTACTCTTATTCACTATCAAATGCATTTCACATTGAATTTCTGATGTATTACATTTAGGTGCAATTTCTCTAACAACTCCTAGTACAACAAATAGCATCGCTCGTTTGCTGGACCCACTTCCGGTATTCCGTCCTCTAGTGTCCTCCCCGGTGCTGAATACTCATGATCATCAAAACCTGTTGCAGAGTGTTGTGTCATTTCGAGAGGAAGCAACCGTAAGAAACGAACTTGTTTGTTTGTTTGTTTGTTAGCTCATCTGGCACAAAGTTCCAGACTGAGTTATTGTGACCGCTCACCAAGTCCTCTCAAACAACTGGTAAGTCTTGATTAAAGTTGACGAATATGCTCTAAGAATGTTTTTCATGCAGATCTCTGGTTGATGTTGCAATACATTATTTATACTCCAAAACCGCAAGCCTAAGAGTTTTGAGTATTTGGCGTGTTGCATTGTGAAGTGCTCTTGTATCAAGATTGTTCAAATCATGCCCCAATTGTCCAAGTCAGTCCCCGCAAAGAGCTTACATATTTGATGTATAACACTGCTTAGTAGTCCTTTCCCAAGTTTCTTCTCCATAATGTTTAGATATTTGGTATGAAGCATAGTCTAGTGGACATTTTCCACGAACTATTTTATGTCGTCCTTGGGTCAAAAAAAAGCCCTGTCATTTTGACCAAATTTCCTATTTTTTTAAGCTACAGTGATGAAATTTGGACCATGTGTTAAGTTATGCAAACGTTTTAACTCTAACTTTGGATGACTTTGCCTTTTTTACTCTCTGGTTTTAAAAAGCAACAGTAACGAAATGTGGACAAAGTGTTCAGTTTAGCGAACACATTTATCATTTAATCTGATGACCTTGAATTTGATGTGTTTTTGCCTCCTTTCACATAGTGAAGCTAACGTATCATAATTATGCATCATTTTGTGATTGATCTTTTAAATGTTGACTTTCTTTAAAGAGTTCCAAGTATCATTCATACATTCTACAGCTTTCCTTTCTTTATCAGTTAGTAAAATCATACTCAGGTGAGCGATATAGGGTAGTGGGCAGCTAAGGCTTATGTATAACAGAGGACGCGTTGTGTGCTAAACACATCAATATTCAATATTGACTGCATTGGTGATCAGATACTTAAGTATCTTGAAAATAAGTGTATGCTGTAAAATTGTCTTTATAATCTGTATTTGACCAAACATCTTACTGAGTAACAGATTCTTTATTCGTGAGTAATTTCCCGATTTACGTAGTAATTCCAAAACATTTCAAACTCTAGTTATGATTTCCTTGTTTCAGGCAATTACTAAAATGTTGGCGAGTATCGGTTGGAACTTCATCGTTGTGGTTCATACAGAAGATGCTGCTAAAGAAGCAGCAGAATTCAAAGCTCTTGCAAGCTCTAGTAGTATATGTGTACATTTCACAGGTGTACCTAACGACTCAACCATGTCAAACATTTTCGACGTCAGGAATCTGGCCTACGATAAGTCTATAGCGGTGGTGTATTTTGGAAGTCGTTCCGGTGCAGAAAAAATAGTGCGGTTGTCAAATGATAAAAGACCATTTGACTTTAAAATCCATTGGGTATTCACATCAACACTTGCAAATGACTTTCGAATTGAAGAGCAACTTTCACTTGCAGATTCAATAATCACGGTGAACCTACACGTGTCAGATAATGTGGAGTTCAGTTCTATTTTTGGAAACTTGCTGAACGATTCTTCAAGTTCTCCGCTTCCAGGACTCGTTAAAAAGTACAACATTTCCATTGATCATTTACCGGAAATATATCCGTATCCTATGATCGATGCCATATTGTCTGTTATAAACTCTGTCAAGGAAATATGGGACGAAGAGTGTAACCAACATGATGCATTTGGTGACTGTTCCGTATTTCAAACTGCTTTAGAAAGTAATATTGTAAACAAGATAAAAACTGGTATAAATTTACAAGAAAAGTTTGACAGTAGATATATGCCTCCGTTTTACAACAGAACATTGCGCTATCACCAAGATGGTACTCAGAATTATGATACGCTGTACCTGCATTTGTATACATCCACGGAAGTAAGTTTTAGTTTGTTTGTCTTGCATGTATTGAGCGATGCCAGCATAGTTTAATGAATTTTGGCCAGAACATTGTTGAAAATAAAATCTGGTTTATTTTGATCTGCTTTAATTGGATAGCGAAATGAGTTATCTCAGAAAGTACACACCATTAAACGAATTGTTTATTGAACTGAGGTAGAAAATGCAATTTCAATTGCCTTTAACCATTTACAGCTAGTTTGAATGGAGCGCATGTGGCATCTGGTGTAAACATATACATGTAAACCACGTAAAAATAATGAAAGTTTCTGTACGGTCAGATTTCCCCTCGAACATTTTAGCTAAGGCATATTTCCCTCTTTTTCAGACTTCGTTTATAGGAAATTTTACGGACAATGAGTATGTTGTTGAACTAGACTCCCCGGTGCTACCAACTTCCGCTTGTAAGCTTAACTGCACTGAGTGCCAAGAACAACTTGACCTAAGATATTCATATCTACATGGAGACTTCTTAATTCTAGGCCTTTTCTCTCTGAGACAGTATGGTGATTTACCGTATACATGTGGCAAAATTAGACGAGGAACAAATGATATAATGACCGTTTCCTCTTTCTTTCAATCTGTTATTAATAGAAGAAATCAGACTGGGATCAATTTTGGCGCAATAGCGATGGACGACTGTTACAACGGACTTAACACAAGTCACTATCTAGCTGAGCTGTTCAGCAAAAGGAAAACTATTACTGATCCTGCAAAACTTAGCAGAGTAATAAACTTCGACAATGTTATTTCAATAGTTGGAGCTTTATCAAGCTCGGTAACGTTAGTCGTTGCAGATGTAGCCATGGCAATTCCCTTGCCAATTATTTCTTATAGTGCTTCGTCACCAGATTTAGACAATCGTAACAGGTATCCTTACTTCCTTAGAACAGTTCCGAGCGACACTCTTCAAGTTCAAGGAATGATATCGGTTGTTCTGAAACTTGCGGTTTCACATGTAGGTTTAGTCTATACAGACGATGCATATGGTCGGGGCGGAAAGTTAAGGCTTCAGCAAGAAGCAACAAGTCGGAATATTTGCGTTGAAGATCCAATAAGTGTAGCACAAAATATGAATGACGATTACGTCAAACGGAGTGTGATTGACAAATTGTATCATCAACAGGTTAGAGTGGTTTTGCTTTTTGCATTTGACAGCGTTGCGCAACAAATCTTGGATGTCATGAATGAAAAGTTCGTTAAAGAGTATGACCCATTAGTTTTTATTTCGAGTGAAGGTTGGGGCTCAAATCGGCATCTTTTGAATACAGCTAGTTTAGGTGGTCTAATATTTAATATTGCAATACAGGCATACAGCAGCGAATCTTATAAAACATATCTACAGACTCTACGACCGTTTAAGGAAGATGAAAATAGATGGATTCCCAGGTACTTTGAAGATTACAATCAATGCGACAACATCACTTCATTCGAAAAAACATTCGTGCCAAAATTATGTGACAAGAATTTTAAATCTGTCTTTGATGTCAATACAACAAAAAGTCTTTCTGAAGACCAGAGGTATGTCCATACGATGTTATCTGTATTTGCTGTAACGGATGGCTACCAGGAGTTCTGCAAGACTGAAAGGACTTGTTCTCCAAGTGCTCTGAGGAGTAAAGTTGATGAATTTATCAGCCACATCAAGACATCGCATTATACGAATAACATTCCTATATTTGATGAAGACGGTAACGGACATATTGGCTACACTATCCATAACATACAACGTGACGGTCAAATGATAGAATACAAACAGGTATTATTACATTTATTATTTTCATTTGTTATAATGGTATTTAATATAGAGCAACATTTTAAGTGCTGGAAGATTTGTAAACGTCAATCGATAGAAAATGAACTCTATACACGAATGTTCTCACATGTCAAAAACAACATGAAAACTGCTTCAAAGATATTTTTAAAACATAATTTTTACTAGGCCTGAAATGACACAATATAAATGAAATCAGAAAACACTTACTACTGAAATTCGTTTTAGGTGGGCACATACCAGAATGATGAGAAGTTAGATCTGACACAAGAGCTTAAGTTCTACAATGATCTTAGGCAAGTCATTTCTCTGCAGGAAGAATATTCAACTGAAATAAACTGCTATAACTACGTAGGGACATGTTCCGAAGTGTGCCCGTCACAAGAAACAACCAATCCTACGACAAAAGGTTCTATGGAAGTAACAACAACGAAAGCAGACGAACAGGATAGGTAAGATGATTTGCATGAACAGAAACCTTGCAGACGACAGGCAAAACAATTTTAAAGAATGTATACATGTAAACATGTATGGCTGTACAAAGAGAGCTCAAACATTGTTTTCACTGTCGGTCGCTTTAAAAAAACAGTAACAGTGCAGCAGAAATGCGCGTGTGTGGTTACTCCCCATTGAAAAGACTTTGTCTTTTCCAAGAACACATATTTGATGCCTCATAACAAAATCCAATCTCCTCAGAGAGTCACATGTCTTCGGTTGACAGCGTTTATACATAAATTGCACTTTCATTCCATAAAAGTTGTTATAGAAATCCAGTATCTCCAAGTTATATGCGTGTACAGTGCAACATCCGAGGAGCGTTCATCCGTATAGGAATACAGAAATATGTTTGTTGTAGAGAGGTGTTGTTCTGGAGAGGTCGATTCCCGTATAATTGACGGAACGGAAAAATACCGCTTTGTTAATAATAGTGATGTTAGTAATGAAACTAAATTACAATAAACAGCCCAGCATACTAACGGGAAAGTTCTCTTTCAGTATAAATTACTGACAGTATATTATTTCCGCTATTTCTATAGCCTGAACAAATAAACATATTAATGAAACCAGTTGAGTTTTTTTAGACCTTTAAAAACATTTAAAGATATCCGTTGGATATCAGTTTCTGTTACAGATTTCTTTGGTAAATTTACAAATGTAACTTCAAAAGAACCTTATATTTCAGTTCTTTAATGGCGATGACAATAGTATTTGGTGTATTTATGGCAGTGCTTATTGTGGCTTTAGTGCTTGTTGTGATAATACTGATCCGGATACAGAGCCGACAGACAAAACAACTTTCTGACAGAGGGGAATCAGGCGGCCACACGACTTCAAGTGAGTCAATCTTAACTCAAACCAAGAATCGTTCAAAATCAACTATATTCTATGTTTGTGTTTGGTTTGCAAGTATGCAAGTAAGAAGATTTGCAGCAATTACATACACGATGCATCATAGATATTTTCGTAAATTTAAGTTACTGTACCTAGGCTATTGGAAGATTTGACCAGCATAAGTCAAACTCTAACTATCATTGGAAGATTCACAGAAACACAGATTTACGAAAGTTGATTATTTTAATCCAAAGAAAATAGTTCTTACAAGTTGTAGGAAATATGAAAATGTATTGTTTATCTTCTATGGAAAATTTTGAACGCCGGTAAATCTTTTTGGTCTTTAACGTTAAATCTTGCAATTATTTCAGTGTCCGACGGTCATTCGGTTTATGACGAACCTGGGTCGGTGAGGAGAAAGAACCATTTTGATAATCTTGTATTCATGCCAGACACAGCAAGTTTACGAAGCCGTCCACGTACACCGACAAGTAATCACAGGTTGAGAGTAGGCGGAAGTGTAACCTCCTTAAATGTTCAACAACCCGTACAGTATGCACATCTCCGCCAGTTGTCCAACCCCGATATAAACATTCACCATGTGAGACAAATTTCAAATCAGGAGCTAGGAAGTCATTGGTTTTATTCGCTGGAACGACCTGCGTCGACGTTGTCTGCACCGGCTTACAAACCGAACTCAACCAAATGGAGCCCGAACGTCAAACGAATACTACAACCAACAGGTGCTAAACAAAAGCCATATAAACAAACGTACTCCCCGAAAACTCCGCATTCAGCGCCAACACAGACCAGACAGCCCGTAGTTTATCGTCAACGTGCAGAGTCCTCGCCTAGATTTAGATACCCCAGCACAATAAGCAGTGACGAGTCGCACTATACTATGCCTCACATTGACAGCTATGAAGACATGGCATCACAACGGAAAATGGGTGTTAGTGATGATAATATACATGAATATTTTAATACAGGTAACGACACAGAGGATCCAAACGTTTGTCATCCTGAAAACTACCTTTATCCTAACCCTGGTTCAGATAATCGGTCTCAGACTCCGCCTGAACCAGAGTATAAAATAACATACTTGACTGCAAAGGATTTAGTTACGAGTGAGAGTGAAGAAGAGGAGGAGATTGCACCGGAAATAGATGAATCTGTTCAGTATTCAGGAGTTGAATCTCATAGTGTTGTTCCAGCACAAGTAGCACCCGTGGAAGCAAAATGTTCAGTTAAACCAGAGCGTATCACAAGCATCACTTCACCAACAGACAATGAAGTAATGAATATTAACTTCCCACCATCAGATAAAGCATTTCATTCTATTAATGCAAATGAATCACGTGATAAAGACAAGTGTAAACCAAAGACACAGTCAAATCAAGCTAGTAAAATTGAATCTGTCGTTCAGCCAGGAGAACGAAAGAATGTTAGACCAACAGCACCTGAACAAGTCGTTGTTTATCAAAAGAACAATTCACGGAGTTCTATTTCAGATGTTCCTGATATCATTAAACACGGCACATATGAAGAAGATGGCGTATTCATTATATAACAGAATTGACTGTGTTCTTAGAAGCTGAACGTGTTCGAAAAGTTTCTTTTTGCTTGATTGGTTTAACCTATCCTGATGACGAAAGATGTTTTTACCTGTTGGGCCAGTGCAGATTACGATTATTCTTCACGTCCATGCAGTTTTTATTATTTAATCAGTAAGTTTCAGCGGAAACGACAATTAAAAACAAATAACAGTCTTAATTGAAAAATGATTATTTGATTTTATCAATTCAGTGAGATAAGGGTTATGTTTCAGTGTATGGTCTGTGTTCAGAATCATTTGTCTAAGAAATACACCAAATAGTCATGAAACATAACATTTTACCTCCACCTTCATTAAATGCTTTTCTATATTTCTTGTCTTTATCAAATTCTGTTTGAATATTATTAGTATGAAAATGTTAGGAAGAAGTAATTGTTTTGTATTTTAAAGACGTTCATGTTTAAAAAGATACTTAGTAAAAGGACTTGGTGAAAAATAATATCATACTATTTGAAATATGTATTTAAAAAGTGAGATGTTATGGGTATAACATGTATTTAAAATGTTTAAAAGCACCGGTGTAAAAGAAGTATTTGTTTTTCGAAAGTTTTAGTTACATTGAACTAAAAAGGAATTTATAATTTTTGTAATCAGATATCATTAGGCGATTTCTTGCTATAAGCTTTGATTAGAATGTATGAATACTGGCTGAAGTTACTGAGGAATCTATGAGTTCAAATTGCATGTCTGGCATAATTGACGAGGCAATCTTACAAAAGGAATAAGATCTTATGAGCTGTGAAAGTTGATAAAATTACTTAAATCTTATTATAAATCTGCAGGAAACTATAAAAGGACCACAACATCTTGATGAAGCAGATTAAAGGGGGTAAACTACTCTTGATATACACAAAATAAACTATACGCAAAATTCACAAAAAGTTAGTTGTTCTGTTTGTTTTGTACTCGTCGAATGATTGGTCTTGGATACGTGTACGTGTTTTAAAAATGTAATATTAGAGATATGACATACTGTTGTATTTAACAAATGAAAAGCATAGAACTTATTTAGTATTGTTACACCTTTTCATTTAATTTATTCAATATGCATCAACATTGTTCACGTAAGTGAGTCTAGCTCTGGTTTGGTATTTGAATAAAACATGTTCCATGTATTGGTACCTTTCTCTCCGTAGAATGCACTTATGTTTATAATTGTTTGATTTCGTCAAGTAATGAGATTAGCAAGTGTTTTGCAGAACCAGTAATGTTATGTCTGACTGTTTACATGGTATTTCTTTAATCTTTAATTTACACTCTTTCTGCATGTATTTTATACACTTATTTTTCATTGCGCGTTAACGTTATGGTAATGCATCAAATGCATAATAAATATATACTAAAATATCACCTTGTTTTGTTTGTATACTAGAGATGCATGTAGCCAATATATATGTAATAAACATTGATTTATGTTTTATTAAATTTAAAGTTATTCAATAGAGAAGTGTCATTTAAAAGTACACCGGGGTTCGACAGAGGATACGAATGTTGTAAAAGCATGCTTTCTCGAGACAGATATAAGTTTGGAATAATTCAAGCAAAGAAAGGTTTCCAGTTTGCCTAGCCATCGTCTTAGTAAGAGTCAGTATTAGATTCCTCCGTAAAATCCGTCACCTTCCACAGATCAGCCAACAACATAAATCATTGTCTGTGGCTACAAACCAGTCACGAAAACCACGGATGCGTGTCTGTCTTTGATGTTAATACGGGTACTAAGAATATATGCCCAAATGATTCTTTTCCGTAGATAGACCACTTCAGGTATTGGTTTTCGTTACTTAGTGCTAATGGAATGATCAATGTCTGAAATGACAGATATTTTAACATCTTTTTTGAGATTCCATTTAATATAAAGGTAATATTTAATAAATATGTTCTTTCACCAAGCATGATATAAAGAGTGAGCGAGAAATTTTACTGGTATCCATTTACACCTAGACTGGCTGACACACATGTAGCAAGTGACAGCAGAAAGGAAAAAAAGCGAGCAAACATACCAGAAGTCTCTGGGTCGGACTTATAACAGTTGGTACTATGTTAACATTACAGGAGGGAATTTGAATGAAGTCGCAATTCTAGCTACTTACATACGTGGGCAATTTCCATATAGTTGTGGACCTTTCATATCGCGTGTAGAGACAAGCCTATTCCGAAACCCGAGTCACCGGGTGTTCAAATTTCGTTTTTCGCTACTACAGAGGCTTCGTAAAGTGTTGTCTATGTAGAGAAACCGCGCTGGCGTAGTGGTAATCTTGTAAATTGGTATAAATCAATGGACTGTGTGCAACAGGGGAGACTTTTCGCTTTGCACTAGGATATCCAGCAGCAGATGCTTAAAGCAAACAACATTTAAAATGTCTACGATAAATGGCCTGATCTCGGAGTATGGACAACATACTGCTACACCAGATATCCATGCGAGCATTTTCATCATGTACACGATACGGTTGTCCAAGAAAATAGGCATACCAACTGATAAGCCCTGTGGCGACTAGAAAGCAAAAGTGCAGGCAGAATACATACTAAACGAAACTTCTAATGCCATCTGATTTATGAAGACACTTCCGTTATATATATTCAAAAATGATCGATACATATTATATGACAGAGAATTTTAATTTAATGTTTGAAACTCTGTAGCCTTCACACTGGTTATTGCCTTGATGCTCGTGCCTCACTTAAAATTGTCTTTCGTATGGAATTTGTACCACTCGATCACTTTGAAATTCATGTAACAGAAGTATCTAACCAGTGTCTTCCTAAATGCAAGACATGATAGCTTTCGTGCACACATAGCTAAATTTAAGCTGGCAGATATTGGATGAGTTGTCAATTAAGTAAAGAAGGAAAAGGGCAGGTGGTGCGTAAGAAGTTTCGTTTAGTATATCATAGCCATCAAATCTATTGAAGAACACTGCCTCTAGCTGATGCGTAGGTCTGAACGCTTCCACAAAATATCTTCACTTACCAAAGAACTTAAAGTGACATTATGCGCATATTACTGCACAAAGTGTATTTTTGGTGACAGTTTTATAAAAGCAATTTTTGGTT
>JAUMHA010378708.1:0-12662 GCA_032359765.1 Saxidomus gigantea
ATGTTACGGTGCCCTATGGCTATCTGAATAATTATATTGATTTTTTTGACAGAATGTAGATAAAAATCACACAGACGCGGGGTGATGTCCTACTGGCGCAATATTCGGCTATAAAGTATCAGATTATGTATATAAGAAGTGCATATTTTGGTGTGATTAAGGTGGTTCTACAGATAAACTGTAGTATAATCATTCAACGAATGTTTAAGGATGCGGACTGAGCTTAAATGTTATCCCCGTCCAACCAATATTCGATCAACTAACTCATTTGTCGGTGCGCATAATTTATGTTAAGGCGCAACGCCAATCCTAACAATAAAAGCATGATCAACAACCATTTCCTCAATAAAATAAAGTACTTACCAAAACAATATCAGATTATCGGGACGAATCCAATCTGCCGCCATTTTAATTTCAGCACAGGAACACATACTTGATTCGATCAAGGGGAGCTACTCCATTAACACTGATTTTTTTCTCTTTATACATCACCACATAAAAAGCGCTGCACACAATCTAAAAGATGTGACATGTTGATACTTTTCAAAAATTTTGAATTTTAACAGTTTTTAACATGTGTACAGTCATTTGATGAAAGGTTTTATAGCTCATTTTCCGTAGAATCACAGAATGGATAAACTTTCATTTGTTTTACTGATTGATATGCCATTGTCAGGCAATCTGTGTCGTATGACCTAACAGATACATTTGGCTGGGGAAAAAAAGAGAAAAATAACATGTTTTGGGATAAGATTTATCAAGTGTAATCCAACTAAATTTCAATTAGAAAAATGAATGATAAGCATAGTCATGTGTTTGCACGTAACATTTATTTTGTAAGGATACTTTGAACTTCCGGTATGACGAAATGGGCCCTGGAAAATATCCATTTCAGCGAAGTGAACGAAAACAAGTTCGATTTTTTTATTTTTTGAAGTTAAATTATGTGATAATGAATAGGGAAATGTGGGAATAGAAAAAATACGCAATTTTGTGAGTTTTCGGGTATGTTCGAGTTTATTTCACCTTTCTTGTGTCAATTTTGGCTTGGTTGACAAGTTTGGCAGTTAAAATAGTCGCTGTTAACAAAACGCACATGCACAGGACGGTGTCGCGGTCAAATAAGGTAAAATCTAAAACTTTTCCGGGGCCGATCGAATCAAGGTTGTGATCGAATGTTGGCGGGAAGAGGATATACTGTCTCCCTTGGTCTAGTGGTTTAGGCATCCGCCTTGGGAGCGGGAGTTCGAAGGTTCGAATCCCAGCAGGGGTCCGTTCTGATATGGCCGGTTGATGAGCCGCTAGCTAGTTAAATAAAGGTTACCGTATGCCTACCTGCCTGGTTCCTGGCATTAAAAGGATAGGATTCGGGAGGTAAATGTGCTCAAAAAGAAGGAGTCTCATAAGTCAGAAATGGCTGGCCCTTTAAAACAAACACTCTACTTTATAGTAAATCTATGGAAATATATTTAGTGGAGTAATACCTATTGAGGTTTTCTAGCTTCCTATCCACTTTTGTACAATGGAAGGCCCTATATTGCGACGTGAACAGGCAAAACACGAAATAAAAATATTTTATCTGACATTACAAAATTAAAACATAATTATACAAGTGCATTCGCCTAACATAAAGTCACTATTTCAGCTACACACATTTTCTTCAGATGAAGGCATCTACACACAGTTGTTCTACGCACAGTCAAACCCCCTGTACATACTCATGTACGTGTACAATTTCCTTTAAAGAATCCTGTACTTCCTCCGCGTACTTGGGTTCAAAATGATACGGTACAAGTCCGTGATCATCCATTATAAATGGAATTTTTTACCAGTTGGATGATATGCAGTGTTATTTATTTTCCAGTCAGATCACAAGAGAGATCAGAGGGCATTACTACAAGGCGTACTTGCTTACTGAAGTTCCGGGTATGACATGTAAATCTCTGGGATATTATGTAATTATAGTTTGAATAACGAGTATAAGATTACATTTCAGGCTAACTTTAGAGACCATGGCTTGGTGTGGAAATTGTCATAGAGGTGACAGGTGTCAAAATACCGCCGGTAATGGATGTAATAAATTAGTGACTACAATACCACCAGATTGCAGAAGTAATTCTCATTGGTTTTAATACTTTCATTTGCATAAAATTCAGTGCATTCATGATATTTTATTTAATGTTATTTTGCTACTGTAATTTAAAATATCCTTATACTACACCTGTTCTTCGCTCTCTTAGAGTAACAAAATGAAACCGAGCAGTTATAAAAATCGTCATCATCATCATCATCATCATCATCATCATCATCATCATCAACAACAACAACAACAACACCAACAAGAATGACCATCAATATCACCATAAAACGGGACTTTATTCTTTTATATTTAAGCGGACAACGAATGTAAAAATGGGGGACGTTGTGCGGAGCAAAAGACTTGTCTATGTAAACCAGGCTGGGCAGGTCCAATATGTAATACTGACATTGACGAATGTGCTTTAGGTGTATGCGTGCACGCCGACTCGTGCGCGAACACGCGCGGTGAATATACGTGTACATGTTCGAAAGGTTTTACAGGTAAAACATGCGAAATCGACATTGATGAATGTTTGAGCCAACCTTGCAGTGCGGGTCAGGCCTGTCTGAACTTTTATGGTAGTTATCAATGTATTGGTGTATGCGCAGACAATAAAGTAAATGAAAACTGTACCGGCTTTGTAGATTTCTGTAATAACCAACCATGTCTGAATAATGGAACATGTACAAGTTTAGCACTTAATTTTTCTTGTGCTTGCAATGCTGGTTGGACAGGCTCAACCTGTGAAATAAACGTAAACGAATGTGCGAACACGGCTCTTTGTCTTAATAGTGGAATATGTAAAGATTCGCCGGGATCGTTTTACTGCGCATGTCCGAGTAATTTCACCGGAAGTTGCTGTGAAATTGACGTTGATGAATGTCTAACGCCTACATCATGCAAAAACAATGGTACATGTATCAACACTGAAGGTGGATTCTCCTGTAACTGCACAAAGAGTTTTATTGGTGATATTTGTACCGAAGACGTGGATGAGTGTAAAAGTTTCAATATTTGCCTTAACGGTATATGCTTTAATACGGTAGGCGGGTACACTTGTTCCTGCCTTTCGGGCTGGGATGGCGTAGCATGTGATGTCGATGTAGACGAATGTTTAGACCGAAGTTCATGCAGAAATAATGCAACCTGTCTAAACAGAGATGGCGGTTATACATGTCAATGTCCAAGCGGTTTCACGGGGACTAAATGTGAATCTGATATTAATGAATGCATTGGCAACCCATGTTTGCATGGTGAATGTAGAAATAGTAACGGTGGATATAGCTGTGTCTGCTTTCCAGGCTGGAATGGTGTAAACTGTGATATTGATAGAGATGAATGTCTTTCCCAAGATCCCTGTTCCAACGGTGGAATATGTGTCAATAATCATGGTAAGTGTTGCTCTACTAATTATCAATATAAGAATCTCTACTCATATCTGCTGATTATTTATTTTTATATCTTGATATATCTTAACAAAAAATGTATTCTGACTGTATTTGAATGAATAAAAAGTGAAATGGTTTTGAATTAATACCAAGCTGTCTTTCCTCTATATTGTCTGTTATGTATTTGATACATGTATATCATCATTATTTTACTATACATGTAAATGTATGCGTTGTGTACGTTAATATATATATCCTTGCAATGTATCTTTTAGACTAAAATCTACGCATTTTGATATACTAGTACATGTATTGTGAAAACAGGCTGTCATTTAGACATAGAAAAACAAGATTTGCAGCTGTGTTAAGATAATTTCTGTAACGTGTTCAGACAGCTGTACCTGCGTTGAATACGCTGCCCCGTTTAGACAGCTGTATCTGCGTTAGATACGCTGCCCAGTTCAGGCAACTGTACCTGCGTTAGATGCGCTGCCCCGTACAGGCAACTGTGCCTGCCCCGTTCAGGCAACTGTACCTGCCCCGTTCATGTAACTTTACCTGCCCCGTTCAGGCAACTGTATCTGCGTTAGATACGCTGTCCCGTTCTGGCAACTGTACCTGCGTTAGATACGCTGCCCCGTTCAGGCAACTGTACCTGCGTTAGATGCGCTGTCCCGTACAGGCAGATGTGCCTGTCCCGTTCAGGCAACTGTACCTGCGGTAGATACGCTGCCCCGTTCAGGCAACTGTACCTGCGTTAGATGCGCTGCCCCGTTTATTTAACTTTACCTGCCCCGTTCAGGCAACTATATCAGCGTTAGATACGCTGCCCCGTTCAGGCAACTGTACTTGCGTTAGACACACTGCCCCGTTTAGGCAACTGTACCTGCCCCGTTCAGGCAATTGTACCTGTGTTTGATACGCTGAACTGTTCAGGTAACTGTACCTTCGTTTAGATGCGTTGCACTGTTAAGGTAACTGTATTTGAAAAGCAACGTCTTGTACGTTTATTATACAAGTGTTACCATAGTGGATTGAAGTTAGATTGTGTGTTATTAGCAAGCGGAAAACATGTATTCTGTAAGAACGATTATTGGCATTAGAATACATTACCAATCTGATGAAAACCATCTCCTCAAAAACGTTACGCTATTATTCCTTTCACAGAGGATCGGGTACTTTATTAAGATTGAATACAATACGGAAACTCTATTTGCTTTTGAAACTCATCAATTTTTACTTATATTTTACTTTCCAGGCAGCTACAGCTGCAACTGCACAGCACAATGGACAGGAGACCACTGTCAGAATGATGTTAACGAATGTGCAACATCATATGCTTGCAATTTTAATGGAAACTGCACTAATTTAAATGGTAGTTTCAGGTAAGATATGTTTGCCTGTTATCAATGACTTATCAATGTTTGAAATACGGTATGTAAACAAATATGTATGAATTCACTCTGTGTAATACAGCCATGTTTCACTTGTTCGTCTTTTATAAACAGTCTTCTTAGATGTATATCTCAGTGTCTTATAGTACTTGCCTCGTATTTACACTCCGTGGTCAGTTATGTTATGTCTTTACTCCGTGAACTGTCGTATCGTCGTGTACTCAATGGTAGTATAATCTTGCTTGTTCCTAAATTAATATATTGAGTTCCATGGTTCGTGTTATATTATACATGTATGAAAGTCAAAGGATCAATTTGGATGTAAATTACTTGTAGATCTAAAATGCCTAACATTGCTTTTTAAATCGAAAGTGCATGCTAGACATGTAGCGAATTATTGTTTGCAATGATACTTTAAAAAATAGGAAACACTTTCTTATAGCGCTTTTTAATAAGGAAGCGACGCACGTATAAAAAAGGTATACGTCAAGGATGTCTTAGAATAAATAGAACACAGCTCTCGTAAATTATATTTTCTGTATATGACTATTTAAAGTGCGCTGTTGCAAATTTGCAATATTTAATATTGTTTTTAAAATTGTACATGTCTCCGTTCTGTTTTAAGTCTCCAATCTTTGTTAAGTCTCGGTTCATTGTTATATTACTTCTGTAAGATTTTCCCGCCAAAAACAGTTTCTTTTCACGTGTTTCACGTAATTTGTGCTTTTTATAAGTGTCTAAGGGTAACATTGTTTTATGCGGGAAGTTCAAACTAAAGGTAAACCTATAAAAGTGAATAACTCGAATGCAAAGTGCTCCTTTTTCTTACTGTTCTTTGGAGTAAATTCGCAGACAGATAGATGTTAAGGAAATTTAGTTGAGAAAAATAAAATGTAAATAAAAGAAATTCTAAATAGTGTTTTGTTGGTTATCAATTTGACGAAGCATTATTACAAATCTCAAAAGAAAGGAAAATTCATTGTGGCACAAATAAATTTGGGGCAAAGTTGCTACATACGCCCGGGTCTCTAACTCCGTATTCGAGATGAAGGAAATCTATTTAATATGTCAGTCATACATTTAAATCACAATAACATTGTTTTGGTGGGCACCATAATCCCCTTACAAACATATATAGGCTTCCCTTGGTCATTCGTACTTAGATCTGTATTGTGGGACGTGAGTTCCCTTGGTCATATATGCAGCACTTTATATTTCTCACTATTTGCCTATAATTATATTTGTTTCAATTTAGTTCCTTTTACTCATTAAGTACTCTTCATCTATTTGTTATTTTTTATCTTAAAAGTTGGGAAATATATCAATCCTAATCATTTTTGTCACTATTTAAATTTTTTTTTTTCAACTTTCTTTGTTAATAGTTATTTTACAAACTTACCAAAGAGTGCGTATTTTACGAAAAAGTCCGACTACGGGGAAAGGTCGTTTCTAATGTTGAAACTTGTGACCTAACTATGTTGCTATGTTGCAACAATATATTTGCACAGATATACTATATCACATAACTGTTAGATATCTGGAACGTTATTTTTATTTGTATTATTAGAACTCGCTTGAGCAGTGTATTTGATCATAATTTCTTTTGTAATTTTTATTGTTCATGTGTTTTTTTATAGTCTTGTTTTTATATTTAGGCTATTTGAACTAGAGTGGCACAGTCCAATAATTGTAGTAGGAACTGCCTTCTGATTGAGTCCTGCGGAACACTTCTACATGTAAACTGAAAACACATCTACAATTTGTGGCCGTTCAATACAAAACAGAATGTATACCGAATAATGTTCCATACCTGACATTGACCAAGAAGTATAAGTTGGTGTTTATTAAGTCAAATTTTCACAATTAAGAATCCCTAAGGGAGCGAGCGGTAGCGAGCGACCGGGGTTTATTAATTGTTAAAATTTGACTTAATAAACACTAACTTACTAAGTGTTTGCATAGCCACCTACATGAATTGTGGGCGGAGCTAAAGTGATTTCTATTAAGAGCGAACTCTTAATAAATTCAGTGATTTCAGTAGTTAGTTTAAATAAAAAAGAAAGACGTTTATTTGAAAATCTGAGGGATTCGATTGGTGGGCAAATTGGGTTAAACACAAAATAAATTAAGTGATTTCAGTAGTTAGTTTTAATAAAAAAGAAAGACTTTTGTTTGAAATTCTGAGCAATTCGATTTGTGGGCAAATTGGGTCAAACACTAAACATTAATAGTGAGCACATTATTTCAAATATTACTTTAGATAATCGTCCGAAAAGTTTGAAGCAATGCAGCTTGGTTTTGTTTTTAATTTCAGTTGTTCTTGCTTTCAAGGATGGACGGGTGACACGTGTAATGACGACATCGACGAATGTCTTGCCTCTGTCTGTAAAAACAATGCTTTCTGCAATAACACTGACGGGGGCTATGTATGCAATTGTCCAAGTAATTGGAGCGGGAAACTTTGTGACATAGATGTTAATGAATGTGGTTTGTATGACCCATGTCAGCATGGTGGAATGTGTACTAATAGTCGGGGAAGTTATAAATGTTCATGTCCGAGAACCTGGACTGGTGTTAACTGTACTGACGATTTTGATGAATGTCTTATGACAAATCCATGTCTAAATGGGGGGTCCTGCAACAATACTGATGGGTCTTATCTATGTAATTGTCCGCCTCAGTGGACGGGTGCTAAATGCGAAAACGACGTAAATGAATGTTTAGAATTACCATGTGCAAATAATGGCAGCTGTGCAAATAGCCTGAATGGATATTCTTGCGCTTGTACAGCTGCCTGGTCTGGTCAGCATTGTACCGATAATGTAAACGAATGTTCTACGTATAATGGACTCTGTAAGCATGGAGTTTGTAAAGATATTGTAGGAAGTTATCTATGCGACTGTATTCCCGGATACAAAGGTCAAAATTGTTCTGAAGATGTCAACGAATGTAAAGAAGCTGACTTATGTAAGAACAACGGAACGTGTGAAAATACACTCGCATCCTACATTTGCCATTGTACAAAAGCATGGACTGGCCAAAACTGTACTGAAGATTTTAATGAGTGCCAGAATGTAAACGCGTGCCATAACGGAGGTACGTGCATAAACACTGATGGGAGATTTCGTTGTCAATGCAAGTCTGGCTGGACAGGAAATCTCTGTGAACTAGATTTTAATGAATGTGAAACTTTTCCTTGCTTAAATGGAGGCAGTTGTACTAACAAAGACGGCACTTTCAGCTGCTCATGTGCAGATGGATGGAATGGAAACGTGTGTGAAACGAATATAAATGACTGTGCAACTGTCAAATGTGAAAACAGAGGCAAATGTCAAGATTTAGTTAATGGTTATCAATGTGTTTGCATAAACGGTTTTACTGGAAAAGTATGTGATGTAAACATTGACGAATGCGCATCAAACCCTTGTCGAAACAGAGGAATTTGCCATGATCACGTTGGTTATTTTGAGTGTGTTTGTCCAAATGGCTGGGATGGGACTCTTTGTAATATTGATATTGATGAATGTAGGAATCATCCTTGTGGAAGAGGAGAAGCGTGTCATAACAATCTGGGTAGTTACATATGTATGGCGGAACATTTTGGATCTACGTCTATGCCCACCACTTCTACTACTGCTACGAAACCAAATATTGTAGGTCAGTTATCTTTTAGAGGATTTATTATCTCCAATAATTCCGAAAGCTGAGAAGGCAAACTTTAAATACATTTAAACAGTTTACCATTGAGGGCAATAGCTGTCCGTCGAACATATGAAACGGAATGATTCCAGTCATGAAATATTTTGCCTGGCCTTTGCACCATTTAAAATGAGTCATTGCTTATAAAAAATCTTTGGTTATGACTAAACGAAAGACTTACGAGAATTTCGTATGAACGCGATGTACGCGATGTACGCGATCTATGCTAACTCGCAACTAAATATTCAGTGATGTTGAATGCATGAGGACTGTAAGACATCTAGATTAAAGGGACAGCAAAACGTTTCAGGAACTACTCTTCACAGCAGAAATGTAAAACAAGAATGTTATATCACAATGATCAGATGAACGTAACATTTTAAAATGTTTCTATAGATTTACAATTTTAGTTCAGCGCGTAGTTTCCAAAATATTCTACACATTCTAATTTGCTAAAAAGTTTAGAGGATGATTGCCTTGAAAATAGATCGAAGAGAGAGAAAGAGAGAGAGAAAAAAACAGCCCTCTTATTGGTGTCTTGGCTACCCGTTTTTCTGTAGAAATATAGTGAAATACTCACCTCTAAGCGTGTGATGTTTTTAATTTAGAAAAAATACAACGCCTTAACATTTAATTTCGTGAATCAAAGAAATACACTGTACTTTGTTAAAGCCAACCGTAATTTGTTTTCTTTCTTGACTGATTATATTTGTAGTGATGTCAACGTTTATAATTATAATGAAAAGAAAAAGGAGCTGAGCATTTTAATTTCCATCTTATTTTCTTTCTGTGGCGATACTATATGTATTACTTCAATGATAAATTCAATATTTTAATTGTAAAGAAAAAGTAAAAACTTAAAGTCATGTTTTGTGTTATATAAATCATATTAACATTACCCTATTGTTGTCAGGCAGGTGAAGTGAATATTTGAACCACTATCTGAATTATAAACAATGATAAATTGTTGTAGGTCTCACGTTGGAAAATGCCATTCAACCTGGTTGCACCATTAACGGCTGGAACGTTTCTGTTGACATGACTGTATTAAAACAACTATATCCGAAAATTACAACCAGTCATATTCATTTCGGAGATAACACCTGCCGAGGGAAATTCTTAGGAAATACATTGTTGTTTCAACAAGGTTTTCAAGACTGTTTGACAAGTGAACGTCAGGTCGGGTTTTGATTTTTGCAGTTTCATCAAATGACAGACAATAAAATAGTAACCTGCAATATACATTTCATTTAGTAAAATTTATAGATAGATAAATAGATTTATCTCAGTATATTAACTTGATATTTTTTTTTATTCTTTAATAATTAGTTAGAACTGCTTTTTAATAAATCTTTTATATAAAACAAATATATCCACTTTCAAGACTGTTTAATGTTTATTTGATTTTGAAAAGAACATGAGTTTGGATTTATTCATTCCTACAGATATCCAATGGCACACTGATATATGAAAACTATCTGTTCTACGCTGTTTATGATCCTATCAATCCGTTCTTAATTCGCCAGCATAAGTGGACTTTTCGAGTGGAATGTGACGTCAGGCGTAAGGAGGCAACGTCATCACACATACATCATGATGTAGATTCCCATCAGGCAGCTGCGTCAATTCATTATGACGTTAAAATGACATTTTTCACGGATGCAAATTTTATTAATAAGATTGCTGGAGATCCTGTACACGCTAGTATTGGTGATAGTATCTACGTTAAAGTGTTCACTACTACGGCTGATTGGACAATAAAAATGCGACTGCATACATGTTTCACTAAGCCATCTGATAATGCTGAGGACAAATTGACATATTTCATAATCAAGGACGGGTATGTTGTCACTTTCTGCCGCATCAAATGCAATATTTATTGGCTCTTATATAAACTGTCTTCAATCGTTTTTTTTATATTATTTAATTCTTATTTCACACGGGGTATTTAGTATACTGGTAGATGAATGCTTATATATTACTGTTAAGACCAAGTTCACATTGACCGAAACTTTGAAAACTTTTCCGCTCAATACCTAGAAAGTTGTTATCGATAAGGAGCTTAATGAAATGTGACATAATCAGATCCTTTATTTCCAGTTTTCGAAGCTATGTACTGTATTCCTAAAGCATAACTATTTCTCTGCGGTGAAATACTTCCCAACATAGAAAGAGCAATTTCTACAAACCGAAGTTATCACACTGACAGAAATGATTTTTCTGTATTGACGCCTTGTGTTTAAAAACACTTTGTAAAGAAACAGCTTTTTAAAAGTATTCTGGTCCTTTTATATCTTTAAAAGCTAGCATATTTATCCGTGTTATTTAACTCTACTTGACCAATACAAGTCCTGTTTAGTTAATGACCTGGTCCGTCTTTCCGTCCGTAGACTTTTCCTTGATAACGCTCTACAGGTCGCAATTTTCATTTGAGTTTAATCTAAATTGCTGATAAGTTTCTCTGCAACTGATGAATCATCCCTAATATATATGGGGTCAGTGGGTCTAAGGACACTGTCACAGTAACTTCTGGTAGCGTTTCCATGATTCGTTAAACTTGCTCAGAAACTTTCCTGCAACTTGTAAAAGCTCCCAATTGCTTTTGGGGTCAGTGGGTCAAAGACCAAGTTCACATTGACCGAAACTTTGAAAACTTTTCCGCTCAATACCTTGAGATATTTAACCCGCAGACATCAAAATTCATAGGATGATTGGTCTTACTAAGTAGAGGATCCCTGTTTTTTTTTTTTTGGGGGGGGGGGGGGGGGGGGCCGAGGGGGTGCGGTAAGTGTATCAAAGGTCAAGGCCACAGCCATCCGAATTTGAAAATCTTTTTCATTCAATGTCTTGTGATTTTAACCCACATTCTTTATACTTCATATAATTGCTCCTACTGAGTAAAAAATCACTGTAGTTTTTGGGGTGAGTGGGTCAAAGGTCAAGGTCGCACAGACCCGCATACAATATCTTGAGATATATTTAACCAACAGTCTTCAAACTTCATAGAATAATTGCTCTTACTGATTAAATGACCGTTACTGTTTTACGGATCAGTGAGGCAAACGTCAAAGTCAGAGTGACCCGAACTTTGGAAATCTTTTCCACTCAATATCTTGAGATTTATATCACACACAGTCATCAAACTTATAGGATGATTGGTCTAATTGAGTAGATGATCGTTTTTATTTTATTTTATTTTTGGGGGGAGGGGGTCAGTGGGTCAAGGTCAATGTCACAGTGAACTGTCAGCTTTTCCGCGAAAACATTGCAAAAGATTTTCACAAAACGTACTCATGACAGTCCAGTAAAAACAGTAGAGCGATACTGGCCCTTTCAGACCTCTTGTTTATAATAGTCGTCTTGCCTTTCTCTGTTATTTATCTGTTGCTTTCTACAGGAATTTGATACTGAGAAAATTGTGTAACAGGTCATGTCAAGCTCAGAACCACATTCGAATTGGTCGTCACACTTACCATTGTCTGCACACTCACCACTTCTAACTTGTTTAACTTATTTACTTTGTTTTAAAAGTAACTTATCTTTAGTTGAATACTTAAGTGTTTATCCGTTGGTCAGAAATTGAAAATCATATTCTGTTTATGCCTAAAAAATGTCTACATGTTATTCGTAACCGAAACAAAATGCCAGTAATTCAATGTTAAACTATTGAATTTATTTAACAGGTGCGAGGTTGACAGTAACACCCACATCATATCACAATCTACACACGAGACACGGTTTGTGTTCCAAGACTTCGAGTATTCTACAAACAGGGAGGGCCTTAACATCTACTGTAATGCCACGTTCTGTGAAACACAGGATTATTCTCCGGGATGTGCACAATCTTGTGTTTCACATGGCACACATGCTCTGGTTGGAAAATGAGTCTTTAAACTTTACAAGAAACATGCCAATGAGATGTCGATGTGACAAAACTGTATAAAGAAATGCTAAACTTTCGGAACGTTATTAATTCAATGCAAATAATTAGAAGGCATCTCTTTACACTTGATGCCTGGGGAAAAAGATGTCCGGAAATCACAGTGCTAATGTTATATTGAACACATCACCAAATCATTACGTTTAATATAATATGAAATT
>JAUMHA010378719.1:0-12661 GCA_032359765.1 Saxidomus gigantea
TTGTACTGTGCTTTGTAGCATAATTGTGTACGCGACGAACTGTACTGTTTTCCACTTCCACTGATCTTATATACTATCAACTATTGAAGCTAAAGGTGTGTACTTTGTCCGCCATGTGTGTCATAGATATATAGTAACGTACACATGTAAGAAACAGAATTATATAAGATACCTCTTGTAGGGGAGGGATAAAGAAGGCGTGAAGTTGTACTCATTGGTGACGTTCCGGAAAAGGTCAAGTTGCTGAGATCTGCAAATCACATATTTAATATATAACATGTTTGTCAAAGTATATGTCCATTTAGATTTTTTTAATGTGGCTGTCTGTTTTATCCACGGTATGGTTCAGGTATTTTTGCACATTTGTATCATTTCAAAACACAGATCCTATTAACGAATGAAATTGTATGACATTGTATGGGTATATAGTTTCACTGGGATATTGTAAACACGTCAATTACAGACGTCAATTATTGGTCGCCCGACATTTAACGACATAACAGAAAATATTCTTAAAAAAATTGGGAGTATAATATTATAATGATCAAATTTCGTAAAACAGATTTACTGGGGATCTTGAAGGAAGTTTGTAAATAAACTTTGTTTAGTGTTTGAGTTTGTATCAATCGTATACTAACCGTTCGTGGCAGATGGAGACTCACTTGACTTCTTAGTATGATCACTTGATACTGTAAATATAGAATACACAAAAATACACCATTAGATCAGCTTTTTGTCTCAGGTATACAATACATATACGTATTATTTGTTTAAAAATAAGAAAACACGAATAGTCACATTCCAAAACTTAATTTGTTTTGCCATGGCAATATCAAAAACATTTCTTGAATGTGCTTGTAGTGTAGACAACTGTGACTGGAAGATTGCAACACAATACGATGAAAAATTATACAACGAAAAGAAAAGATTTTAATGCACATCAGAGACGGCATTGATATAATGTATACCTCTTGTAGATAAAGGTTGAGTAACGCCCTGGTCTGTGGTTGACATTGGCGTTGTGGATAGATTCAATGTATTGGAATCTACAAAACACAGATAAATCAAATAACATAAAAGGATAAGTAAAGAATTAATAACAAATACGTTACATGTATTTCAATAAAAAAAGAAATGTTTGTATTATAAATCATGTGTAGGGACATTTACCTACCACATACATTACAGAAACGGGCACAGTTGTGTTTCACCCACAAGGCGAACGTCGTTGTGGTGCAGATATCATTTCCATATTCATCGCAATTGCTGATTTTGTCAACACATGGTTTAGGAGTGGTGGGAATACCTAAAATTGTTAAACTAAACAACTTTAATTTAAGGTGGAGTCGCCTGATAAAACCAGAATTTCATTCACAAAATCTTTATACATTTTTATTTTTTATACCATGTCTAGAGCGTATATAAACCTATACACTTTTGGAAAACTGTGTTCAATTACTAAACAAATAAAATAAAGAAATGACGGTGTTCATGATTACAAAAGAAACAGATCGATAAATGTATAATAAAAATCTTACAATTCTTCAATTTTTGAACAAGAATTACAGCTAGGGGTCCCATATACCTAAATATTTTAATGCACTTTATGCATAGTCCCTTCAGAAAGATACAATGTAACAGAGTACAAGTGGATGACAAATATTGCGTTGTAAGGTCATTTGAAGACTGATATCTGAAATATGTGACACAGAAAGGTTTTGGTATATGAACCTAACCTTAGCTTCACGCCTGGTTCAATAATGACATGAATGACATGCTATCATATGTTATTGTCCTGTTTATTCTGTAACATAAGTATCATCAATTGTTTTGTTTTATTTGTTAAGACTTTTGAATTGACCTTGCCAAAACTATAAAGGTTTACATACTTTTAACGTACATTAAAAAAGATAAAATCGAAATTCTATATTTGTATTATCATATACGATCTTCTTAATCAACCATCGTATTCTTAAGTAAATAAGCCTAGTGAAAAAAGTAAGGTAAATCTACTTTGAAATACATTTATGTCACCTAGATTTTGTAGGAACTGATGCCATACAAAATACTGCATTTCCTTTCAAAAGAACTGATGAATGTTCCAGGCCGCAGCTATTTAAAATGTAAGTTTTAGAGTCATGTGTTTATCAATATAAAAACAAAGTTTGGAATATTTTTTGGACAACTAAAGCTCATATCCGTCGGTAAGACATCTTTCTTGGTAAAACAAGAGCTACTTGTAATTGTGCTCCTGAGACTGCTTAATTATCCTGGTTGCCAAATATTTAAAAGGTACCCGCATGTTCAATGAATATGTAAAGAATTTGCTATTTTATAATTCATTTGCCGACGGACAGTTACTTTGGAATGTCTGAATCATGAAAACAAAACTGCATGATGAAAAGCCACACCTCATCGCCTTGTTAGGTCAGGAGAAATATATACGACGAGTTATATTCGCTGCCAGTGGTCCTAACCACTACTTTGCCCATTAGTGAACGCTCGATGAAACGTTTTGGACAAGAAAATTGAAACAGAGTTTAATATTAAAGAAAGGCTAGAAGAGTAATAGTGGTTACTACAAGGTGTACTTTCTCTATGTTCGTCAACCGGAACATCCAGTGATTTATTTTACAGTGACTATTACTTCTCCGAACAAAATAGGAACTAAATGGGATTATTAGAAATATTAGAAAGCTATTTATGGTTTAATGCCTATGCAAATATAACGTCAGAGAATCGTTCTTCTTACTATATGTTTGCTTTATCATTTATCATTGAAATTCTGTCTTGCATGAGGTATTGAATATATGATTTCCTAATGCATTGTTTTAATTCCAAATTTTATTTATTACCCTTCGTCATTTTGTTTATATGTATAACCAATCCAATAGATAACATTGACCAGTAAAATGATACTCAACCGAAGTATTGTTTGACTATGTAACATACATTCATTGAATTCACTAACTTTAAACCGCTTAAATTAATAGATTATATGGACTGAAACAAATGCAGTTTTGGGGATCTTAAACGTCCAATGAATTTGTAACATTGTGTTGTTTAATCCTAGATTTTCTCATGGCTGTACATACCGTGTACATCCTGGCAGAAGCCACAATATTTATTACAATGCGCTGTTGCCCATGGATGATATCGTGTGCACATGTCTGACTCAAATTCATCGCAATTGTCTACTTCATCTGTGCATGGTAACTGTGTTGATTCTGAAAATCTAGCCGGTACTGGTAATGCAGTTGTCACATCTTAAAAGGGAAAATATATAGTGATTTACAGGTGGCCACAACTTAAAATGGAGGAATATAGTGACTTACACGTGGTCACAATCATCTTATATAGGAAGTTGGATCGGTAGTGACGTACACGTGAAATATGACTGACCAGTTACATGTAAGACTGTTACAATGTATCTAAAAATTAAAATGGGAAGGTGAAGATACTTAAAATCATAAATAACTAGGCTACAAACGAAAAATAAGAAGTAAATTATTATCAATTATTTTCCCGTATCGGTTTTCAGTTAACCTGCTTATTACATTGTTTCTATAATCTAAACATATAAATCTTCACAATTTAGAACGTCTGTGCAGTTCACAGTATAAAGCTATTCAATGTTGCGAGTAATGCTAAAACCCTTCAATGCATGGTAAAGATACAGCCCGGACAAGATCGTGTGTGTCTATTTTTTATTTTTACTCTCAAATTTTGACCTGGACCTTTCGCCAACAGACTTTGGTCTAGCGCGCGACACACCGCCCCCAGTTGGGTTACCAACTGCCAGACATATTTAAAATCTCATGCATGAGAAGGTTACAGCCCGGTTAAGGTCATATTTCCATTTTTCACCTTTAATTTCATAGTTTTACTGTTTTGTATTAAGAAGTCAATCATATAAAGGTAACACAAATCAATTCTGTAATATGATATGCATGCTTGCATAAAGCCACTTCCCCTGGTAGTAGCTTTCACGTGAATATTGTTAGGGGTTCTTAATATCAAAATAGCCATTGAACTGTAAGGTTGTTGCGTTATTTGTCCAAATACACAAAAAATTGGCAACGAGGAAATTAAACAAATGTTTTATTTCAAGGAATGTACCTATTCATTAACTGATAAATACGCATAAACTACTGCATGTCATAAACGATGACTAAAATCGACGGCAGAACTTATCAAAACAAAACCCTCGCAAAGTCAATGCAAATGTCAATTTAATAAAACCTTGTAGGCACTGCAGCAAAGCATATCATGAATCACATAACTGTAGACTTAAGAATATACGTTGTCATCATTGTAAGATTAAAACACATATAAAATCAGCACGCAAAAATTATATAAAACAGGTTATTTTACAGAAAATGAATGCGATGAAAACGTGCTAGTTGTTAACTCTTAATGAAGGATAAAAACAACAAAATACTGAGTACTCCAACAATCGAAGGTAAACTATTTCTATGGAAGTGCACACTGGATCGGCCTTTACGTTGATCTCAAACAGAAGACACAAGGAATGTGACTGTATACTATAATGGACACAGTTAATGTCTAAAACTTTGCGTTGTTAAAAATGATGGACACTCATTATTTGGTGGAGACTTGCTGCAGCACTTCAAATTAGACTGGAATGGCTTAATCATCGTCAAAACAGTGCAAAATGAATCTTTTATTACTAACTTGAGATCTGTTGTTTTAAAGTACAAAATATATTCGAAGATGGTATCGGAAATGTCAAAGACTTTAAGGCCAAGAGTTAGACAATCTGGAACGTGAAGGCATCATAAGTTAGGTTAATACCAGTGAATGGGTAATGCCCATTGTTCCAGTTGTGAAGATTTAAGGCAGCGTACGTATATGTGGTGATTTCAAGGTCGCTGTTAACCCTTTTCTGGATATAAAGAAAAACCCTCTCCCAAGGATCGAGGACATACTCGCAAAACTTTCACAAGTGCATACTCGGCGATACGTATGTAACAGGAAAAACGGGCGGACAACATTTTTAAAACCTAGAGAACGTGTTTTCAAAACTCAGTGGATATGGATTTAAAGCTAACGGTATTTGGAAACAAAATAGTAAAATAGAATATATGTTAAGTACACCAAGACCCTATGATGTTTCATATTTTAGGGCATATCTTGGCACTATAAATTACTACCATCGTTTTTTATACTGGATATGGCGACCGTTGTAAGACCAATAAATTAATTATTAGCGAAAGATTGCAAATTCGAATGAACTAAGAAAATGTCATAGCGCTTTAGAAAAGTCAAAGCAGCTTCTAAAATCAGAGCCCGTTCTTACACACTTTAACTCTAGTCTACCAGTATGGTTCGAGTCAGATGCAAGCCCATATGGCATTTCATGTATATCGTCTCATGTAATGCCCGACGGTTCCGAAAAACATTGTTTTTGCACAAGGTCGCTTACGAAGTCTGAGCAACAGTACTCTCAAGTAGATCGCGAAAGTCTCAAGTTGTGAATATTTTAGTCAGTAAACGTTTTACCCATACGTGTACAGGAGACGTTCCGTATCAATAACCGGTTACAAACCATTGACAGCTATTCTTAATCCTTAATACAGAAATACAACCCGCTTCCGGTAACTAGTACGCAGATAAGTCCCGAGACCCAATGAGAGCCCATTTCGTCCCGTGCTTTTGAAAACGTCAAAAATGGATGGAATCCCGAAGCCCAGGAGCCAGTCTATAACGCAAACCACAATAGACGTTATGAATTATCGATTCATCGCGGAGTTCTGATTTAGGGCATTAGAGTCATATAACCCGTGAAATTCGGAAAATCTGTACTTGATTTATTAAATGTACACGTGAGCCACTCAGGCATCGTTCAAATGAAAGCCTTAGCGAGAAGTTATGTATGGTTGCCAGGCATCGACAATGATACGGAACAGTTTTTGAGAAGTTTCACTAATTGTCAAATGCAACAAAAAGCACCTGTGAACTTGCATCCCTGGAAATGGCCAAGTTCAAGCTTGGAACGTATACATGTAGATTTTGTAGGACCATTTCTTAGCAGAATGTTTCTTGTTATAAAAAACGGGCATAAAAAATGGCCGGAACTAGTAGACATGAAATCTACTGCGGCAGAAAAGACAATTTCAAGTAATGCGGTGGTCTACATTCGCTACAAACAGTTTACTAAAATTATGCGTGTCTGATAATGGTATACAGTTTTGCAACGAAATATTTGCACAGTTTACGAGTGATAACGTCATTTATCAAATTAGTCAGTTGCAAAACCTAGTACTAACGGCGCTAGTGAACGTTTCAACGGTCATTTCAAAGCTTCGTTAAAATCAGTGGAAGGTCACGAAGGCGATTTGAATCAGAAAACAAATTAGGTCAGTTTTCAGTTTTGCTTAGTAAAAGAAATACGCCTCATTCGGTTACTGGCGAAACTCACGCCCAGCTATTTCTCAGACGAAACTTCCGCACGAGGTTAGACCTGATTAAACCTGGCACAAAGGCCCGCATTAAGGCGCGCATGAAATTTTCATTGAATGATACGCGAACATTTTTCTAATTCGAGGTTAAACAAAAAGTACTACGTTGTAGCTCGTGATTACAGACCTACGTCAGAAAACATGTTGATCAATTACGCAAACTGAAATTCCGGTTAATGATAAACTGCTAGAATTACATCGGCGCGACCCCATTCTGCCAAATTCAAATGATTAACTTTCAGTGTTTTCTTGCCTCATTGTGATTTTTGGCATTCTTCTGTTAAACGTAAGTAAGAGATCCCAGACGTTTACGAAACAGCCAAGACCAGGTTATCACATAAAAAACAAATGTATATTGGTACAAAGTATGAAAGACATACAAAACACTTATATAAGCTCAAGTTAATGGTTCGAAATAGTATATATCGCGTACCTCTTGTAGACAAAGGCTGGAAAATGCTTGAAAATGTAGTTGATGGTGGCGTTCCTGCAAAGGTCAAGTTGTTTCTATCTGTACGGAATGATCGAATTGGATTAAAGAATAAGAATAATAAGTACTAAAACGAGTTCAAGTATAACTCATAAGAAAGTATAGGCACTTACCACAAATATTGCAGAAACGGGCACAATGCTTTTGCACCCACAGGGCAAATGTCGGAGTTGTGCAGATATAATTTCCGTATTCATTGCAGTTGTCGATTTCATCGACACATGGTTTTGGAAGCGGAGTAGAACCTGAAGCTGTAAATATCAACATGTATCATGCGTATAGCGTGCGATAATCTGCATATTATGTTTTAGCTTTCATTAAAAAAATATTATCTATTCAAGCATTGTTTATTGTTAACTAAGAAAATAATGGGACGCCTGACGCACAGTAATGGAATAAAGGAGTTATAAAGTTTCTGACCACACAGTCTGTAGGCCTTTGGTTGATAACTTATAATAAGACAAACGATAAACAACGCTTAATTAAACATTCTTTCAATCCTGGTATGACCGAATATCACAGACAAAACCAAAATGGAATGGATCATAATCTCTTTACCCAGACATATACATGTATTGTAGGTCATGGGGCACAGAATCAAATTACTCATGATTTAAAGGATCGCTTTCTCTTCTTTTTTTGCAGAATTCACTTACTTTTCTCTTAGTTTAACTAATAAATGGATCAAGACATGTCGAAATCGAAAATTTATATCTGTTGTATTATCGTTTTATGCACTTTGTATACAACGAACGTCATATGGTATGTAAAAGATGTGTAATTTCTAATCATAAAACGTGTAAATGACATGTAATATGTCATAGTCAGAACAAGGGCCGATCCGATGACTTTGTGGACCTGTACACAGCCAAGAATGTATACACCATATATCGGGTACAATTTACTTTGTTGAAATCAGGAAATATCATCAGTTGTTAAAATGTTTAAACAGTATTAAAAGAAAGCACACATCAATGAGTTTTTCTTTCCTTAATACAATATTGAGAACAGCAATCAATGTCTAAGTAAATAAGATTTTCTTTTTAAATCATTTTGATTCAGATTTTAGATAAATGTTTTGAAAGTAAACCAATAATTTGTTTTATTTCATTTAATTTAAAATTATATTCATGTGTCCAACATTTCAGTAGTTCTGTTTTTTGTACATACAACCTTGGCAAAAGCCACAGAATCTTCTACAATGTTCCATTGCCCAGGGACGATAACTTGTGCACATGTCTTGCTTATATGCAGCGCAACTGTCTACTTTATCTATGCACACCAACGATGTTACAGTCGTAGTTGTTGTCGTCGAAGGAGTCGGTGTGGCCACACCTTAATGATAAAGATGATATTAGTCATTATATGTATTCATTTATCTGTTTAATATTATAAATACACATGATCTCTTTAAATAACAAAAGAGGACCATGAAAAGTACAATCTATAATGAAAAACGCCATGTTCAGACAAACGAACGTATCTATAGATCATTGCACCTTGAATGAAAGGGCTTCGAGATCAGACACAAGTATCTAACAGCATTCGGACTCTCATTAGTTGATGATAGTATTTTTTCACTGAATGAAATGATCCTTCACGCAGGCGTTACAAAAATACATAATTATTCTGAATCACCTTAAACACTACTCGAGCGACCATGGATTTGAATAAAAGCTTTACCTATTAGTTAGTGTTTTGTACTGAATAAATTAAATACCCTTTCCTGTAGAAACCGAAATGATACGAACTCATAATAAATAGAAGTTTGTCAAAATAAAAGTAGAGAAATCTAACTCCTTATAATGCAGATATATGTGTCAAGATGACATACTTTTTTTAACATACATAAAAACGTTTTGAGATATGTTTTCAATTTACTGACAAGACATTATCATCTAAAACCAAGCTATTTAGATACTAGTAACTTCCTCTATCGTTACTTTAGCTGCTAGCTTTTGTCTTGTAAAAGTTGTTGACCAAACGGTCATGAAAGTTTATACGTTTACATAGTAGATTGTTTACCACACAGTTCACAGAAACTGGCACAGTTCTGTTTAGTCCACTTTCTAAACGATGGCGACGTACAAATGTTATGGCCATATTCTCTGCAATTGTCGATCGTATCAACACAATGCACTCCAGAAGGTTTTGGTGGTCCTGAAAACAGCAATTTTCTACACTGAAATAGCTTTTCATAAAAGTCTTAAACTACGATGGACTTATTTATAGGCATATACATATACTTAGTTGCTATTTATATGCAGTAAAGAATAATAATATTACTGTTCAAGGAATATTCACAAAGTACGTGTAGTATATATGTATACAGGAGTGTCATTTCAAAATTACGCTTAGCCTACCTCGACAAAAGCCACAGAATCTGTTACAATGCGCTGTGGCCCAAGGGCGATAACTTATACACATATCTTGATCATATTCATCGCAATTATCTACCTCATCTGTACAGTTGGAAGACAGTATTGCTGTAGGTGCAACTGTTGATGTTATTTCAGCTGAAATAGTGAAATGAAATCCAACAAGCTAATACGAGTATTTTAGAAAAGCTTTAGATAAATTATCATTCGTTTTTGATGGTATATCTATATTAATCGAATGTCATGACAACCATTTTATTTGTTTGTATTACAAACAAGAGGGCCAAGATGGCCCTATATCACTCACCCGTATATCAATTGCCAACAATTGAAAGGGTCATAACTTTAATATAATTCATAGAGGTCCACAATATAAGCATATGCGAAGTGTATCAAGTGATCCCCCCTCCCGGGAAGGGTTAATTTACAACCGGGTATCATGATTTGAACAATCTTGGTAAAGGTCCATAAGGCAATGCTACACGCTAAATATCTAAGTTCTAGGCCTCATGGTTTCAGAGAAGAAGATTTTAAAAGTTGTTCATATATAAAATCAAGAGACCCCCCCCCCCTCCCGGGCTGGGTCAGTTTTTACCTAGGGGCCATGACTTGAACAAAATTGCTACGTGCTAAATATCTAAGCCCTAGTGTCCTCTCGCAGGCTATTGTCCGTTACTTCTACGCGTGCTGACGGTCTGGCGTTTCTGCACAGCAGGCGCGAGTGGACCGGAAATGGCCTAAACAAAATATGTCACGTGATCGTGATAGTTTGATAATATGTGTAGTTAATATATGCTATACATTATAATATCATCGCCACAAAATGTCACATTTAAAAAGACTCTTTTCTACTTTACAGTTATGCGGTTTTTATGCATTATCGTTACAATGTATATCGTAGGTTTTAAATGTTCCAATTTACCACTGCAAACGACACTAGCCAAAATCCGATTCAATGAATTGACGTGTAATTCATCAAAATCATCAACATGATATATAAGACTTCTGTTTCTGCTGGGATTGCTACTGGCAATGTCGGCTAGTTCCTCTGAGTCCAACAACTGACCAATTCCAATGGCAAATATTTGAATACGGTTACTTTCTTTTGCAAGGCTTGCCTTTAAAAAGAAACAAAAATTTTATGCAAATTTTTTCCTGTAAGTGATCATTTAAGTTTTTATGCTGTCATTGCATTATAATTTTTACTACGCCAAAACAGAATTTATGTCCTGCCGAATGTTGTTCATTGTTTTCAGCCTCAACAAAATCACATTTCGTAACTATTTGCTTTTCTTTGTCAGTTCGACGTTTTGGTGACAGGTCTTGTTCTATTGAATTAATTTTAAATCATAACACAAAAATCCATAGACAAATAATTTTATGTCTTGATATGATATAATAGCTATTTGAAGTTGTGACTTGACAGTGACCAGGGACCACAAAATAACCATAAAATGACCAAAAACACGTTTGGAACAAACATTTAACTCCTACAACGACCATGGACTAAATTAATATTTATTTTTTTTAAAAAGCACAGAATATATTCTTAAGTTTGCAAACTTAAGTTTTATTACATTAATCTGAATAAGTGACCTTTGCCTTTGAATGAAACATTATTATGTCATTTTAAAGTAAAGATTAAAATAGATATCAATCAATTCAACTCCCAGGAGCACTTTCGATGAGATGATACATGTAGTTTATATTTTACAAAGAATAATGTTTTATCGGTGCAATTGATCTTAATTTGTACCAAAACGATTTCCATCGTTATTTTTAATGTATAAGTACTTGTTAGAAATACAGCTTAGTATTCTTGTTTTCAATGATATTGCAAAAATTAAGAAATTTATTTTTCTACATTAGTAAGTTATAAGCGATCCTGGGACTATAATATCGTGTTAATAACTTAAATATATCCATTGCCACGTTTTAGTAGTTGACATGCTACTGAGCGATCTTTCACGTTAGGATTAAAGCGTCAACAAGTGTGACAAACTGTCACAAAATACGCCCGTCCGAGAGGCATAACTCAGTATATGGCAGTTTATAGGTTTGGTAAAACGTGTTAGAACTATAGAGAGAACAGGGTGCATTCACCTGTTTGAACTATAGAGCGGACAATGCTAGTTTCATTATTTTTCGATATTTCAAAGGCCATAATTCAAACGTTCCTGAGGCGATTTCGCTGGTTATTGAATTTTGCCTAAACCTTATGCTTACAAATATATTCAGATAGTTTAGTAAAGATCGGGTGAGAACTGTTTGAAGTAGAGAGCGGTCAAGGCTAATGAAGCCAATTTTTTATAATTCAAGGGCGATAATCCAAAAGTATATTTGGCGATTTGGCTGGTTATCGAAGCTGGCCCTAACATAATGTCCAAAAAGAGTGCAGCAAGTTTGGTGAAGATCGGATGGAAACTGTTCGACGTAGAGAGCGGACAATGCTAATTTGGCAAACGTGCCTTCAAGTTGACCGATTTCGCTGGTTATCGAACATAGCCTAGACAGTATACCACAAAGATTTACAGCAAGTTTGGGGAATATCAGACAGTTCGACTTAGAGAGCGGCAAACGTGTGGACGCAGGTGCTTTCATAATACGTCCCTTCGAGCGTATAAAAATAAATGTAAGAGACGGCAAAACGAGTCGCACATTCCAAAACCTTTACAACATCCACAAAGTATGAATGAATCTATACGCACCTGATGTCTTGTTGCGTTTTTGTCTGTTGAATATCCATCTGTTATCAAGAATGCGATGTTCGGAGCGTCTGGTCTATCATTGTTAAATCCCTTTGTCCTCAACAGCTCTAACGCGGCCCCTAAAATGACAACAATATTGCATAATTTACAAAGATTATTTTTCTTTTCGGCAACATATTACAATGAAAGGAATAGGCGCTTTGTCTGTTTAGTTGAGAAATATCCGGTCTGGTTATACCCATAAAACATAGAGGATAATTGTTGGTTTCGGTGTAGTATCACGTTATAATTTCACTGAGTGGGCAGCAAAAGTGATATTTTCACGAGTGGCGCAGCCACGAGTGAAAATAACTACTTTTGCTGCTCTGGAGTGCAATTATCGTGATATTGCACCGATACCAACAATTTTTCTGTTTATTTTATGTCTATAACTCTACTTTTGTTGAGTTTAATTCAATAAAATGTATAAAATTGCGGGAAACGTCATCAGAAAGCAGAACAAACATGACGTCATTTTAACGACGTCATATTTCGATAAACCACCAATAAAACATAAAATAAATATCCTTAATGTACATTGTGTATATGTTCTACAATGCACAT
>JAUMHA010378763.1:0-12656 GCA_032359765.1 Saxidomus gigantea
ATTCGTCCGAATATTAATTCCGGTTCGCTAAGGTCGCTGTCTAGGGAACCGGTTCCGGTTCTCTAGACACTTCCTTTCAAAAACAGTGTGTAAAATGTTTTGTGGATTTAAGCGTTTCTGTGAATCTTTCCTACTGGAATAGTAAACTGATGTTTGAAACAGAGATTTTTTTGGTGTAAATGTGCAAAACAACATGTAAAATACGTCCTTAAAAATGGATGATTTCCTGCTAAAAAATGTCTCCCGGCGAGTCGTCCAAAAACCTGACGATTTTGCATAAATCTACCAGGATTAACTCAATCCTTTGTGGCATGTATGCCCCCATTGTTTAAGGCATAATAACACATACTTTTTCAACTCTTTGTATATAGAGACACAATCTTGAGTCATGTCAGAATAAATAATTCCACTACTGCATACCCTTACAAAAAAGACGTATCAATCTTGTTATTAAGAGGGTTAGTCAAAAATAAAAATGTATAAGAATGACCATAATCAAATACTCCTTTGACATTTTTCCGAAACTAAGATTGGATATTTCTTCCTGTCGATGTCACTTGTAATTTGCTACATAATGTACTAGATTTCTACAAACGATATAAAAAAAATATTCACACAAAATCAATATGATAAAACAAACGTAAAAATGTCAATTCGCCGTTTGCATATGCTTATTTACATACAGTACCTTTTGTTTTGAAGATACAAATAAATAACAATTCATCGACGTTATACGAAAGTAAAAGTTATACTTGTCTGTCAGCTCAGTTGCAACATTTCCGCAAGCGGGAGGCAATTGATGTTACGGGCGCGGCCATTTTGTAATGTTACTTGATCACATGATCTTACAGATGCAATAAAGTCCGTCAAATACCGTTTTTCTACCGATTGCATTTTAGAGTAACCTACCATAGTACCAATGTCATTTGTAAATTTGATGTAATTCACTCAACATGTCACAGTAGATATCTGACAAGAGTTTTCTAAGGATGCATTTAATTTGATTAAATATGAACAGATTTTACTGAAGAGCCACCTAAAGATCAGAAATAAACGGCTTGTACATTGTAGGTGTATTTACAAAAGAAAATGTTACTAACATTCCAGTCATATAATGTAAAGATACAAATGATATACCCTAAGATCTAAACATGAATAGTTGTCATTAAGTATGCAGATTTGCCATGCGGTGGTTGTCATTACTGCACTGGGGCTGACGGGCAATGGGCTAAATTCATCGATGAAGTCGACGATTTGGTAAATCTGGCTGCGAAGGGTAGATTGACAACCAATAAAGAGAACGTTCAATCAGAGGCAACTGTTGGTGCACACAGGTCAAATCTCGAGCAGGGTGAGAACACAAAATGTCCATACGAGTACTTAGAAGGCACGAGCACACATGGCTCAACAGAACGCCATAGGTAACGACCCCAGCTCCTAAACAGCGTACTCACAGCAGAATTTACATGTCTATCAGTCATGGGGTCAATTACATTGAAATGTAATGAATTAGATTACAGTTACATTAAGAAATTTTTCAATTTAGTTACAATTACCATACACATCTTTTTACATTTTATGTTTTTAATTAAATTACAAATAACTTTATGTTTTTAAATTATTTCGAAGGTGAAAGTAATAAATGAAATGACAGCGTTTTACTTTGAACAAATCTCACACACTTGGCTTTTAAGTTTATGAAGGAATTTAGCTTTTACACCCAAAGCTACCAAAAACCTTATAATAACCCCTCGCCAAACCCCAGTTAGAGTATGTTTCCCAGATGTGGAGTCCATACTACCAAGCCGACTAGAACAGGTTAGAAATGATGCAGAGGACTGCCGCTAAACAACAAGCCCTGAAGGTACAAGAGTCATATTAGGGAAAATGTTGGGAGGACCTTGCTCAGCCAACCCTGCAACATCCCACAGAATTCGATAGTGTAGTTTATAAAGTTCACCATGGTTTGGTCTATATTGATCAAAACAAGTATCTATTCCCTGTCCATGCCCCTGGAACTACAAGGTCATCCTCTTCCCACCTTTAACAGTATATCTAAGAGACATTTATCATATACTGATGTCCTTAAATATTCCTTGATTCAAGAACCATACCCCTATGGAGTGCACTGTCTAACAGTAAACTATCCTTGGCTTGGCAACAGTTTAGGATTTAAGTGTAAATTTTAAGACTTGAACTTAGTATGCTGCACACACTTGTGTCAACATACAATTTGCTTATTTTAAATAGTTTAACTCTTTTATTTAAATGTTGAGTGTTATGTACCCTTGATCTATGCAAGTTGCCTCCACCACCTACAGTCATGATGTTCAGTTATGAACGTGTGCAGTATCGGTAGATTGATAAATAAAGTTTTTCCAAAACTTCAAAACTTTTCGGAATATTTGTAAATGACATCTCCTTATCTTCTACCTACTAACTACCTAGCCAAACAGTGAAGCTTTAATTTAAGATTTTTTTCATATCGTATATTAAGGTTTTATCGTTGGTACCGGTTCCCCATTTGACCAATGCCCCCCAGAAGAGGTAAGTTATTTTAGGTTTTAGGAGAATAGTGCAAGATACAAGAAGCGTCCCAATTCCAGAGACACCCCTGGTTCTTTAACATGCCAGGTGTATAGCACCTTCACATGGGACTTCGGTTTAAGTCTCATCTGAAAGACTGCTTGTAATTTTAGTTGGTCAGCCCCGGGAATCAAACCCGCACATTGAGATTACAAGTCTCGTGCTCTACCGATTGTCTTAGCTAACCAGACTGACTATTAAGATTTTCTGAACCACACAGCTGTTAATTACTAAGCACTTATTTATTTTTACAGGATTTTGATAGTAGTTAATTGTCACCTCTATTATCATGGTCAGTAATACATGTGACCAGAGGGCGTGGATTAATCAGTAAATCCACCTGGCACTCTATGGCATGTTGACAACAAAACAACACTATAATTGAAAAATTATTAAACAATTATGAAATGGGGTTATTCATATGTTGAGTATTCTATCAGATTTCCTCACTGAGGATGAATGTTTCTTTATTTAATTTTTGTTTTTGTTTGTTTGTTTACTTATTTCTTTCTTTCTTTGTGTACAATTTCAAATAAGTTTTCAGCAGAGTGCATTATTTCTACTTGTGCACTTTATTTTACTGGTATTTATATTCAAATTTGACCAAAGAAATTGAAAAGTAATTGAAAAGTAACTGAAATTACAGGTGTTTTTGATGATGTAATTAATTAAATTACAATTACATGCACTTAAAAAATACTTCAATTACAAATTACATTCAATTACAGCAAATTTTGTAATTAATTACAGTCAATAACAATTACATTATTCAATTACCCCATGTTTGATGTCTATGCGGAACTGACTAGCATTTTGAAACAGTCACACCGAGCAACAAAGAAGTGAGCTCTGTCACTGCATGAATGGTGAACATTATGCGAGCATCTGGGACACAACAAAATTCGTGTTAGGGATTCGCTTTTGATGCCCTGCAACGAAATAAAGCTAAAGACAAAGATTTAAACTTTTGTTCTCAGTCGGTTAAGTGACAAGAAAGCGCTAAAAGAGGCAATTCTCAGTTTCATAGCCAGTTCAGAAGCAAATTTCTGTTGGCTAAATAAAAGTATATTCCTACTGAAAGATGGAGTCATATTCAAGAAAAATCTAAAAGCCAAAGATCTCCAGCTAGTTGTACCAGATACTTTGACGGTACAAGCACTAATTTGGAACCACGATATGCCTTAATCAGGTCACGAAGCACGAACCAAGGCCAAACTGAAGGAAAAAGTTTTGGGTCCGCCTTTCTAGAGATGTTTAGTCTTATTTCACATCATGCGCTGTGTGCAACCAAACAAGTCACAGATGTTTGTGCTATGGACTCGCGACCCAATCTATTCTTGTCCCATGTTGTACGGAACGTATATAAATACAAGATTTGAAACAACTGAAAACTCCAATCGCATATTTAAGGCATGTGTGTAAGTAAGGAATAACTAACAGGTTTTTTCAATGCAAAACAATTTCCTGAATAAAATCCTACTCCAAACTGCATCGAATACGGTTGAATTAAGAGAATTTCGAGGAACAACACTTCTGTCAGTTCTGCACAAATCAGATTTAATATATACATGAAGTTATAAAAATAGGTTTCCCGCATCACACTATATGAAATAGCGTGCGCGGGGTACCATTACGTTTACAGGCGGGGATTTTTTTCTTGTGTGAGTGCTATAGCGGTAAATTTGAAAGCAGATTTATAAATAAAACGACTGGTTCTATTTTTACACGATCGATAAAGACCATAGCCGGGTGCCTACAGTTTTCGAATCGTTACTATTTTTAGATATGACATAAACAGTATACCTTAGATGTGATAGAGGAAATCGAGTAGTAATATAAATTGCCTTCTATCATGAACGAATAGACTGCATTTCGTGACTATATAAAATGCCGCACTAGACTTGGTATACATACAAAGCAGTTATTTGATGAACTGTGTGGTATAAATGAAACTAAATCCATCTCTATATGTACAAGGTCTCATCCAAGAATACAAGCTAATATAAATGCGCTCATGGACGGACTTTCATAAAATTTGCTTCAAATCAAGTCAAAATCTATATGTACAGTATTTAGGTGAAATAAAGCCTTTAAGGTGGGAAATTGTCTGTCAAAGATGACGCCTGCCATGGTAGACCTAAACCCTCTATTACTAAGGCAAACATTGCTGCTGTAAAGGCTGTGGTGGAACAGGATGAACTCTTGTGGGTAAAATATATAGCACGTAGTACTGGCATATCAGAAGGCAGCATGCAAACGATTCTGAAGGAGCATTTGAGATTTGTGCTAGCCGGGTACCACATTTGCGGACGGAGGAGCAAAAGAAACAGCGTCTGGAATGTGCCCACGAACTCCGAAAAATACAGGTTTGTGAATACATCAATGATATTGATAAAATGAATAGCAATATATTTGAAATATTCGTGGATCATACCATTGTTAAAGGTAACGTAACTAAGGTCAAAAACTGAACAAAGGAAAATACTTTCAGTTATAGAGTTATGGTCACCTGGAATAATCTGCCTTTCGATATTGTCAATGCATCCAACCTGAACATATTCAAATCAAGATAAAATAAAGCTGGAGTTGGGCAAAATGTTATGATTAAAGTCATAAAGTGTGAAAATCTGTGAACGGGGTAAACAGAAGGAAACAATATGAAATGGAAGTCATATGAAGAAGAACATGAAGTGTTTCAATCTGATTAAAATCATCTCCTCATAAACGCTACGCTATGCTTACTTCAGGAAGAGTGTGCACTTAAGTCCGATTACACAGTGTTTTTAAATAAGTTTTTAATATCATATCAATTAAAAACTTATTAAAAACACTGTTCTGGCCATGCATCCCCAGAAATATCTTCAAATTCATCGGCTTATCGGCGAAATTGTCTCCCCTGAAAGCAGCTTATCGGGTTTATCGATAAAGCGTTATCGGTCAATTTATGCACATTGAAATATAGAGGAGTAAAATTTTTAACTCATCAAAAAGTAATAAAATAATTATCTGACAATATTTATTAAGTTATTGAAGTAATCTGCAATCTTTTCACTTTATTTCAATATATTTTTTATCAAAATATTTAAAGTTTAAATAAAATGATGTTTTTAAAATCCATTGTGAATTGCAATACATTGTAGTAAGAAGCACCAGGTTTGTACTTTGACATTTGAATAGAATAAATCATCTTGATATTCAGACAAATAAAATATATCCAGCTGCATTAATTAGCTCTCCATTCTAAGTTGCTCTACTGGTACCAGCAGGCACAGTGCATGATCTCCAGAGCCTCGACTTTTTTAAGTTATAAAAATGAAGCAAGATTCCTTAAGAGGGAACACTTTCTTAAAGAGTGATAAAAAAGGAGCCTTAGTAATTGTGTTTGGTAGACTGTTCAGCTTGTCATACCAGTTCTGTTCTGTATAAAAGCTGGTAAAACATAAATTGTAAGGAGTGTTTAGATTTGGCCAAAATATTTACTTTCCGGAAATTTTGAAGCTGAAATTAAGTCATGATAGACGTCTAACATAAACTTCTATGGGAAGTCAGTGATTGCCAAAGACAACTGTTGCTAGCTGCTAAGGACGTCAATTGTTGCTCACTAAGTCACTGGTGACAAGATGATGCTAAAGGTTGCTAAGTAAGTCACTGGTTGCAAAGGGACAAAATTGTTGCTAAGGAAGTTAATGGTTTCTAAGGAAATCTCTTGTTCCTAGGGGAAGTGATTGGTTGCTAAGGAAGTCAGTGGTTCCTAGGGAAGTCATTGGTTGGCAAGGAAGTCACTGGTTGCTAAGGAAGTCACTTGTTCAAAGGGGAAGTCACTGGTTGCTATCGCTAAGGAAGACAATGGTTGCTCAGGAATTCAGTGGTTGCATGGTAAGTTGCTGTTTGCTATAGGAACACCTAGCGTGCCAGGGATTTCCTTTAACTCTTTATACAGACAAGGAACCCCACCCAAATGAAGGGCGTTGTCAATATTTACCTCAGGAGTATTATTGAACAAACTTGGAAGAGGACCACAGGATAATGCTAAACCTAATATCTAAGCTTGTGGTTTTGGAGAAGAAGACTTTTAAAGGTTTTCCTATATAAGTCTTTGTGAAACAATTAACCTGCAGGCAGGGTCAATATTGACCCAAAGAGCAATATTTGAACACTTTTGGTAGAGGTCCACTAAGCAATACCACCTGCTGAATATCAAAGCATACTTACTTTCTAAACACACCCTCAAAGATTTTTGGGAAAAACTTTCAGCTAAAGTAAGGCAACAGATGTTTCATTTAAGTAGGAATATCTATACAATGTACAGTATATACTACATCTATATATTATTATTGAGAGTGTTAGGGGCCAATCTTGTCTGTTTACGAAAACTTTAACAGAGGGGGTCATTAATGCATGTTTGTGTACATTGTTCACTTTTTTGTCGTGAAAGTTCAGTTCCTAGCCATGCAACTTTGTACCAAACCGTGTTTACTATGGAACGCCAAATCTACATATACTCACTTATTTGAAGAGGTCTTTAAATATTTCGAGAGCTCTTCAATTTATAGAGGTTTTGAATTCACTAAAGTATTTGAAGAGGTCTTTAAATAATTGGAGAGTTTTATTCTTCAGTAGTTTTATTTCTCTTCAAATAATTGAGCATATGTAGATTTGGCATGAATTTAAGATATCTAAAATTGAATTTCACCACGCTCAAATTGATTTAGAGAGGTCTCTACTTGAATTCCAGACCTCTCTTGTTTAATTTGTAGCAAGCTTTAAAACAATTAGAGAGGTCTTCAAATCAGTTAGAGACCTCTTCAATTTTTGTTTGTTTGTAATTGTGCTTATTGGGTCCACCATCCTCTAAAGAGGCTATCATCGGTACGACCCGGGACCTCTTCAATTCAATTACAGAGCTCTTAAAAACAGCTGAAATACACCTTAATTTTTTATATCACTTATTAAATTGTAGAGGTCTTCGATTCATTTATTGCGTGCTTTAAATCAAATTTTGATATCATTAATTGAATTAGAGAGCTCTCCAAATATTTGAGTATATGTAGTATATGTAGATTTGGCGTTCCATAGTTTACCTGAACCAAGCATAAAAGATTGACCAACTGATTTGTATTATTAGAGTCAGCCTTTCCCCATCCCCCTGCTTGGTTCCAAGAGCTCCTTGTCAAAGAGGGTACGTAAAATAATCACACTGCCTGAAATTTTACCCTTTAGTTTACCTACAATTTTATAGTACAATGCGTTATTAGAGATCGCTACACTGGTCATGTATATTAAATTGTAGCTCGTTAAGTTTTGTCAGGGTTGTCTCACCCTTAGTTTCTGGTGCAAGCATCTTACCTGTAAAAACAAGAGGGGACTTGATAGGGTCCCAACACTAGTTATTGGGACCTGGACATCATGGTTTTTCTACACTCCGTTGGGCATAAAATACCGCATGGCTGGGGTTAGATCTTACCTGGTTTCATCTTAGCTGCAAGGTTCCCAGTTCTGTCAGAACTATCATACCCCTGGTGAAAACTGCCAAACAGACAGCAGTGACCAAAATAGTTCCCTTTCTTGCCAAACATCTTTCCTGTGGAGTTTTGCCTGGCCCCATACTTCTCATTGTCTGTTAGTTTATACTAATTTATTTAAGCTCTATTGTGTACAATGTTTGTAGCTAAATAGAGTAACTCTGGAGTCCACTTCCTTGAAAAATAAGTACTGGTGTCATATGAGGATGTACGGTCGTGACCCCAGTGGGGCTCAAACCTGTAAACGCCAGGATGAGTGGCAGACATGTTAACCTCTACACCAGTGCTTCCCTCATACAGGGGACATGACCTTACTAAGTGCTCTAATGGTTGATCTGGATCATCTCATGGGCAGTTTGGTGCCGGTTCTCGTGCATATGAGCATTGCGTCTGTTGTATTACATGGGAAGCCAGTTCCCATATATTGGGAAGAGTTCCAGTTGGTCTGCCGTGTCATTGCAATGTTAACCATACACTTACGGTTATCCACTGTAAGGACACTTTCAGCTTCTCATTGAGTCTGTTAAGTTCCGTGGCAAAAGAATTACCATCTGTTAACAGTTCTTTTTGGGATTGCACGTTTCTACACGTTTCTACACATGTGCTAACCATTTGTTCCAATTCATTTTTATAATCATTTAATGTATTTCAGAGCTACAATCCAGACATGAACATGTGTATATATGTATATGTATATATATATATATATATATATATTAAAAGATAAAAACACAGTCCATGAGATAATTCAATTATTATTTGCCAACCGGTTTCGCTTTCCTGCTCATCAGGGCAAATATGGTGTCAAAATATAGGATTTTAAACTGTCTGACCTCTAAGTGTGACATTGACATACAAGGTAAGAACGTAGGACTTTCACATGACATGTCTTCTCCATGTGCTCAACAATATATCTTCTCTGATGGTCTGGCAAGAACTGGTACTTGTTGGCCACCGAGTGGTTGATTGGCAGTCACTTTTTCCACAATCTAAAATGGAGTTGTCCGCATACTACTTAATGCTGGTTCTGGACTAGCCGATTTGTCTGGCAGCAGTCATCCGACCTAAGCAGCTGTATTAAATGTGGACTCACTCTTATATTAAAGAAATCTTCGGCGTTAATATAGAGGATTTGTCTGTATTTACCAGACTTTTGCCCATGCCTGTACGTTCCAATTGATGCATTCGCTCCTAAAAACACAAGGGCATCTTGACCACTCTGGGAAAATCGGACTTCGGGTCAGTGTGTGAAAATATTCCTCCTTGTGGGAGATCATGTTGTTCTAGGAGCTTTCGACTTTGGTTCTCACCAACATCGAATCTAGCACTTTTTCCTTTTGTACATTCGACCTCTGATTCCATTCGGTAGTAACTTCACCAATAAGACTGTCAATCTAGACATTGTGTAAACACTCTCCAGTCTAAGTAACAAGTGTAGCTCTCTTCTGAATACATCTTCGATCTCCTGGACGAGGTATGTAATCTGGTCTTCAGTGAAGCCGTCATATTTGTTTAGCCAAATTTTGACTTGAATGATTCATAACCTCCTACCTGTTGGTGAGATTGAGGCTTGACGTTTGGTTGCCTTTCTAAAGATCCTCTCCCAGCTGAGGATAGTTATTGCTAAGCAGCCAAGGTTGCCTTCCTTACTGCTAAGGATGCTCAATTCAAAGCAGCCAGGGTGGATCAGTATCTCGTTTGTCATGATATGAGCAGGGATCGTAATCTCTATGATAACTTGAGTAAAGGGTGACCAATTTCAATGAAACTTTGTGTGTAGGTAGCTTGCACGAGGAGGAAGTTTGGCAGGGGGGGGCGGGGGGGGGGGCATCAGTGTGACTTGTTTTTAATTATTTTTTTACTAGGGTCAAGGTCACTGTTACAAAAAATAGATGTTTTGGTTGAAAGTTTAATTGTTCTGTGTAGATTTTTTTTTGAGATGGGGGGGGGAGGGGGGGGGGGCAGCGTGAGGTTCAAGTATACACTCGGTAATCATTGGCCAAATTAAACGAGAAAACTCACGATAGTTTTATCAGGAAAGTGCTTTATTCATAAATAAAAATTATGAATGATTTTACGCAACAGGTATACTAAAAACATATACTGAAAAAAATCACATACATTAGTCGCAAGTAACAGTGAATTTTTAGAAATAAACACACTTTATACACATTTAAACGCATAATTATATGATACCAAGAAGAATATTCCTATTTGTTTGCAGAACTGGGTAATTCTATACACAAATATTAACAAAAGGTATATAACAAATTGTGCAACTGTTAACAATAATGTATAGACAATTAGGATACACATTTACATATTAAACTAGTTATAATAGAATGCAAACCAACTTACAGACCACTTTTACTTTCAATATGAAAATCCAACATTTTTACACATGCACTGCATATTGACACAATGTTACATGTTTATTCTCAACCTCATTGAAGTATAACCATGCTGGTTAGTGCCATCATACCCAAAATTGTGTGTATCTGGTTATGTCAAATCAAAGATATACAATACAGTCAAACCTGTCATCAAGACAAGTGATACATCAAGTGACTATTGTGAAATCACAGTACTCATGTAACAAATACAATAATGACCCCTTGTAATACACCTGTGTAGGCTGATGGACAGGTGGTTACATCAAACTCAGGTTTAACTGTACATATCTTAAATGAATTCTGTTACACCCCATGTCATTTACTATACATGTATACCATAGATAATTCTGTAATGACATTGCTTGAAAGGTTGCATGAATAAGGATATACATTAATTTACAACAAACATCACATTTAAAATCTTACATTCTATCTAACCAATATTTATGATACTGTTACATCATGACCAAACAACCAGTATAATTTCTCCTGATGTTGTTAAGAAAAAGAACACTTAAAATACATGTCTGCATGCAGCAAGATGTTAATGTAGTTACTAATGCATGACTAATACATGCACAATTTTAAGGACTGAATGAGCAGAGTATTTTAACAATAATGAAATCTCAATGAATATAATTTAAATGATATCCTTCTTTTGGCAGAAGATTCTACCTATATGATTGATGCAGTTTGTGAGGAGTCTTCAGTTTCATATAGTTTATGTCTATGGTGAAGTCCTTTTTTGGGTAAAGAATTTTGAACCACAAAATTTACTAAATAATGGTAATATGATAAACATAGGCTTTTTGTTGAAATGCAGTAAATCCCATACATATTTCATTACATATCAGATACACACTTGAGTAAATCAGCTTTCCTAGCTTTGACACAGTTTGTATACAGTGCATCTATCATACTTAGAGAACTGTAGCCTGTCTTAAGTTTGTGCTAAAACATGCAAGTGTTTTAAAGTAACGGTTGTTTTGCTTCTATTTTTGTTCTACATACTAAAGAAATTGTGCTCTAAAAGCAGTAATTACAAGTCAAAATAAAACACTATGGTAGCTTGTTGATGCTCATAAACAAGAAGCTGCATACAAAATCTGGAGCATGTTCTGTACAGCCAAACACGTACAGAATCACTGAAAATTCTGTACATGTCAAAATAATCGCATATGAAATAATGTACATGTCAGAAAAATATGCATACTCAGCAAAGAATGTTGTAAATACAAGCAAAATGACACACTAACATAGTTCAAACATACAAAGGATATCGTTTGAAATGATGGACGCTCGGCAAACTAACCTCTTCATCTCCAGGCCTCCAATTTGTCAACGGAGATAAATAAAAAATAGGCAAGGTAGAGTTATTGTTCATTCAAAGTGCACTTCCTCTCAATGTCAAAATCACTGTGTGAAATATCAAGTCAATTCAATGAATAATTTTCAATTGACAAGAATAAGTTCAAATGGAAAAAGGGAGACAATGAAGAACTTTTTATGATACCTTGGCACTCCACTTCCTTTTTATGTCCTCTACCACTGCGTGAAATGTCAAGTAAATCTGTTGAATAGTTTCAGAATTATGTTCTGGACAAGCATAATTTCAGATTTAAAAGGCAAATACTTAAAAAACTGCACAAGGAAGAGTTATGGTTCTTGGTCACTCCACTTCCTCGCAATGCCCCGTACCACTGTGTGAAATATATAGTCAATCTGTTGAATAATTATGGAGTTATGTCTATGACAAATAATTTTTGAGATATGCTCTGCATAAACATAATTTCAGATGATAAAAATGATAAAGGGAGATAATTTTTGAAACTGTACTTTTTGTCAATGTCCTCTATCTTTCTGTTTGAATAAATTCCCTTTGGTACTGGAACACCTTTCAATGTCCTCTGTCACTGTATGAAGTTTCAACAAACTGTGTTTCATAGTCTTGGAATTATGCTCTATAAAAACTCACCCAATGGACAGATGGACAAAGTGATAAAAATATATGCCTGCACTTCGGATAGCATCACAATATGTACAAGAGGGCCAAGATGGCCCTATATCACTCACCTGTGTATCAATTGCCAATAATACAAGGGGTCATGATTTTAACATAATTCGTAGAGGTCCACTACACAATGCTTAGTAACAT
>JAUMHA010378774.1:2171-42319 GCA_032359765.1 Saxidomus gigantea
ACGAATGCCAATATTGGCGCCCCATAATCCTTTTAAAGTGATAAACTACAAATAATGATAATAACAATAAGAAATCTGTACACAAAAATGTAATTCCATAAAAACAACTGACTCAATTGTCTTCACATGTGCGGTATATGATGTACATGTGCTATGAAATATGATAACGATATGTACGACCTTGACTATTCATGACAACGAAAGCGGCTATGAAAAAAACAAAACAAAGTCTTTGATTCACATTTTAAAATTTGAAATTGCAAAGCTTCATCAATTAATTTCAAGATACAATCACACTTAAACCTTTATCTGGTAATACTTTGAAACTTACTGGATCAGGTAACGAACTTGTATCAGTATGATTATTGTTTTTCATTACTGATTTCAATGACCAATGGACGAAGATGGTACGAAAAAGTCAAAATTTCTTTTCAAAAGTATGCATTTTGAAATGTACAACTTTTATATCAGTCGTACAGAAAAATATTTTAAGTATCTCGGTTTCGGAAACTGCCTGAAACTGGAATACATACTGTTGTTATTGTTATTTATCACAGATGTATAGGGTATGCGTAGCCGGGTGCCTATCGGTACAATTTTTAGAAATGACATAAACGGTATCCCTGAGATGTGGTTGTTCAAATCTTGTATTTATATACACTGAAAGTGGAAGGGAAAGTAAGGTCCATCCCTCAAGCATCTGTGCTATTTATGTATGGGTCCGTTCAACTGGTGTATTTGAGACATTTTTACAGGCGGTCAGTTTACCCAACCATCTTTCTTTGGACGAACCAGTACTATTACTCTATCCCCCGAAAGAAACTGCCAACTTTCTCGAGTAAAGAGACATGGTCGGTAGCAGGGCTCGAACCCACGACCCTCAATCAGTAAAGGTTATGTGCGATTTCAAGTCAGCGGCTCTAACCACTTAAAGTCCCAGGAGCACAATGTATCTCTTACTTTACCAAGAAAATCTTACTGACGGAAATGACCTTTCTTTGTACCAAAAACATTCATAACTTTAATTTCTACATTGATAAGTACATATTCGAAATATATCGAAGTATTTGTTTCAATTGTATTGCAAAAAAATGTAAAAAGGTTTTCTGGCAGCCTCTTTTGTGAAAAAACGACTTGAATACTAATGAAAGTCTCATGTCAACATTGTTTAGAGTGAATAGAAATAGTTCTATCATTATCCTATCACTAAATTAATTTAACTATAACAGTAAATTCAAAGTGATCCTGGAACTTTAACTACAGAGACTGTCTACAGTGAAAAGTGTCGTCTTCTTCCATTCTATAACGACTTTGACAAAAGAGAAATACACCCATCATTACTGACCTTGAACAATACGAGTTTATTATGTTATAGTCTTTACAATGCATTCTTTGAACATTTTGAAACAATGTCAACGCCTCTTTATACTTTGTTTTAATGAATACATTAAACATTTACAACGCACGTATTATATTCAGTGATCAATATTTTGTTACAATAAAGCATTGTAATATATCTGTATTTTAGACTATTATAGTTCGCTACATTTGTTAATCCTTGATCTCGGTGCCACGGAAAGTTCATTTGGTAAATATTAAACACTTTTTAAATAGGTATGAACAACTGTATTGGGTTCAAAGAAATTACATGAAAAAATACGCTTATTAAATCATTTCAGTTTATTAAAGACAAACAATAGAACCAGGTCGACCTGGAAAAACACGTAAAAAGAAACTGCAGTATCGAACTCCTTGGGACCATACTTATTTGTCCGTTATATCCAGAGTATGTTATACCCATAATAACATTTTTATATCAAATAAAGGACAAAATTCGGTCCGAACTAAATGTTCTTTATAATTAAAATTTCGCTATATCCGGAGTCGTTATATACCGACTTTAGTGAAGTATGAAGTATGTGATTTAATACGATGACGCAATATTCGTTAGTGAATAACGTGTTGGTCGGCGTCTGTTGCCCGGATTGCAACTTTCAATAGAGTGTAGTCCTTTGTAGCACTTTCCTATAAATCATTTACGAATTGAAAGATGGGTTGGTTAATGTCAATTGTCTTAGTTTCCACATGACTCAAAGACATTTTTATATTTCGTCTTGTCGTATTTGTGTTTGAGAGACAAGCAGGCGTGAGAAGGCAATCAATTATGATTAGCCGGTAAAACACGGTTTAATTGTTTTCATATTTTTATGTTTGTTTTTGTTTGCATAGGTTTAGATGCGTCTCTCCAACATATATAAAAGGCATACAGCCAAATTGTATGTTCTTCAAATGAAAATATAACTACGTTACATGTTAACAAGACAACTGGAGGACCCGACGCGTTCATCTCACCGGGTAGACACATTTTAATAACATACACTGGGATACACAAGCATTTCAGTGCCCACTAATGCCCACTTATGCCCATATTTAATTTTTCAGACGTTTAATAAGAGAACTACGACGTGCACTATAGCTTTCACTGGCATATTCAAAGACAAACATAACATTAAAATGAAAAATGTAATCTGTTACCATGAACACTGGCGGCGATACTGGAGGAAACTTAGGGACTTTAGGGTCCCAGTCATGTTCCGAACGTAGTTCATAGGGCAGAACCATGGTTTCGAGCGACAAAAATCCAAACTTTGACGAAGAAATATCCAAAAGTTATTGAATCAATTTTCACTCTCCCATTATTCTGCTACTGGTCAAGTTTGATTCCGCAGATTTTCCGGTATCCAGGCGAACTTTGCAGTGAAAGTTAATACCTAAATCTACTCTATGTCTTAAAACGGTAACTCCGTCATATATTTTAAAGTATTTGAAAAAGAAAGTTAAACTAATCAGTATTAAAGCAGATTAAGCGATTAATCTGTCATTGTTTAACTACATTTACGGTCATGGGCTGACGCCCAAGAAAAAGAAAGGATCAAAAGATTGAGTGAACAGATTTCTAACGTTATCGGTGGTAGTTTCTGTACCATGGAAGTTTTCTTTCTTTCAAACACGTTTTCATTATAGCAAGGGAATTGGGGGTGGAGACATACAATACTATTTTGATAAATGATGCATGGCTTACATGTTTTCATTTGACTTTACCTTTGAACTCCCGGAAATAACATAAAGTGTATTCGCATGACTCACTGCCCAAAATCCCTCGATGTTTGCAGATATAACCAGTCGATATTCTAATTTTCTTTCATTAAGCTCATATTTCTGTTCACAAAATTTCGTCGACCAAACGAAAACAACTAATAGTACCGATCTACAGGTTGTTAGTTCGATACTGAGATATGGCGCTAAAGCATGACTTTCTCAGAAAAAATATAAAGCCTATATGTTATGTGGCTATTTGGAGGGGAGTGGCGTTGGTGCACGGGGGATGTAAGACCACAACATTTACGTTGCGACAATCCCTAAATTTCGTGCTTCGGACCAGCCGAATATGACAATGACTTCAATGACTGCAATTCTAGCCAGTCAGACAGGCGGACAGTTAACATAAGCATCGTTCTGAGGTTATGTCGATTTCAGGGCTAGAACCCATAAGTTAAACTATACCTGTGATAAATTTGCCGCTTTAAAAGGGTTTCTATGACGATTAATTTGCTATCTTTTACTGATTTAAATTTAGATAGATTGCGATAATTATCAATCGCTCTGGATACTCCACCGACTTGAGAAGAACCAATCGCGTATCTGAAATGTTCACGACTGGTGACAGATAACAACAAGTTGGAAGGCATCAATTATTATCATTAGACAGTTTATAGTGCCGAGCGACCCACGAACCACTACTGTAACCAGACTGTCAGACTTCCAACATCGGTTGTCTATCAAAATAACACATCTCAAGTACTAGGACTCGGACCCTTGTCAAATAATACTACTGATCTGCTCTGCGGTGTTATTATCAGATTGCGTCGGTTCAAAAGTCATTGTTCTGTATTTGATAGTAATTAAACAGTTTCGTCGTTTCAGAAGAAAGCTATTTCATTCATTTGCGAAATACAACTTGAAAGCAAAACAAAAATTAAAACAACAACTTTAAAATATATACCAAAATGGATGTTTTGCGCTCTAGGGCGTACCGGTATTTTGCCATCTATTAAACATTACAGTTATTTTTATGGATGTACGTCTAAAGTATATAGCAGTAGGAGACGCTGTGTCTAAGATATAAAAAACGCCACAGACAAACTAAAGTTAGGATGACATGATACTCGAATTTATCATTTTTGATTCAGAGAATCATAGATCTAGTTGCAGCGAAAACAGATGAATTACCTACTGAACAGACAAACTACTTACTAAACAGACAAATTACCTGCTAAACAGACAAACGTCTTACTAAACAGACAAAACACTTACCCCTGACGCCTCTCCTGGCTTGATTTCGAATCCACCAGGTCCTTGAAAGGAGAGATGGGTCACTGTATTATATTTATCATATGAGCGCTGGGAACCAGCGGTTGACGGTAGCATACCCTTAGAATTCCAGTGAATTGACCGGATGAAATGCGCTAGTTTATTACCGGCCGGAACCGGATCTGGAATTGTAATCTTCTTTTTGACATCATCAGCTGGTTTTTGACGTATTTTTTCCTCCATATCTTTTTGAACAGAATTCCAGTCTAGTGAACCCATACTTGGATTGAACATAATTGATATCTATATGTGTTTTTAAAAGTAGAAATTAAAATTTTTAAAACCAAGTCCTGTTTTCTTAATTTCACAATAGTTAGTATCTAAATTCAGTTTTTAAAGTCCAGTCATAATTTATCCATTTCTATTCCAATATGGTCATCATGGCTACGTTTAATTGATGTTTACTATTCTTGCATGTCCACATTTTCACTGTTCACTAGTTCTTTAAAAATGAAAAATAACTGTAAACAATTTTTTGTTGATTTGAAACAATAGTGTTTTAAAGTTTTAAATGGTTGTGATATTAAATCGTCTTTGCATTGAAAACCTGAACCACGTATCCTATTTCAATAGCCGCTCATTACAAAGGAGGTATTGCGTATGGCAACGAAGATTGAATGTATCAATAGGGTATTCATTTAAAGATATTACATGAAACAATGATCAGGGATTACACTCTATCAAGAGTTAGCTATCTGATAATAGAAATATAACCCGCGCTTTTTAAATCAAGTTATATCTAGTAGTTTTAACCGGTTGAGTTCGATTTGACAACTTTAGTAGGTATGTTGATATTCAAGGACTGAGACTGCGCATGAAGCCAATCGCAAGTTTATTTAAAACTTAAAGAAGAGCAAATACACTCAGTTCCAAAAGAAAGTGTGCACTTCTTGATTTTAAATATTTCAATATTAAGCACACATATCGGCTTCAATTTTTGCACAGTATATCTCATATGTATTTGTCATCAATCGATTGCAAAATCTTAAATGTTCGCCATATTGTACGTAAACAGATCTCAGTTTTGGTACCAAATATATAGGCTTACAGAAAAGCAGTCGATGAAAAATCACAGAAAACAAAGTGCACACTTTCTTTTGGAACTGAGTGTATGATAAAGTCCGATACAACGGAGTTATAAACTTTCATTTTCGAAAAGATTTGGCCCGAAATTTAGAGTTGGAACTGAAATAACTATACTTTTTCAGTTATATTTCTTAATGCCCCAGTCATAGTGTCACGTTTTGGCCGCCACGTTTAGCTACGTTGGAAAACGTGGCTACAACGTGAGCAAACGAAGAACAACGTGGCTAAAACGTCATCAAACGTGACAACATGAACTGGAAATTTTAATTTTGAACATGTACAAAATTCGCTGGCTTTTTCCCACAACGTACTACATCGTGGCAAGAACGTGGTACAACGTAACAAAAACGTAAACATAACGCGTCCTGCCGGTTGATACGTTCATTTGCGTATGTTGACACGTTGAGCTACGTTGTGGTCTTGTTGCTCGCACGTTCCTCGTGATACGTTGTTATACGTTGTACGACGTTATGAGCTGCGTTATGCTACGGTGTTCTACGTTATGGTGCGTTTCTGCTATGTTATAGTACGTTTTGATACTTTGCGGTACGCTATATATGATACGTTCTGCCGCGTCAAGGATATCAGATGCCATCTGCCACAGACCCCACATACATGTATATATCCCTTTACCACGGAATCCCGTTGAACAGATGTTTACTTTTTTATAATACCATCTATTTTTCACATATAGACTGCGTACGACTTTATTTTAAACGTTACATGGTACACAACCTTAAAGCAAGTCTTTGCTATGCGGATTTGGTTCACCCCGTCGTTGAAAAATCAAAGAAAGGCCCGGAAACGTACAAGTTGTCAATCAATTAGTCATAATTCATAAAAAGCATTGGCCACGAAAGGCATATCTACAGACAGTATCATATACGGCCCTACATTGCATTATTTTACATTTGCAGACGACACACTAAAGGAAGAAATAAACTTCACCCTCAGTTGTTAGTCTTTTTTTCTCTCGATATTTTTAGTTTTTTACTCGGTTTTTCTAACTATTGTGTTGTATTTGCTTACTTTTTCTACTTTCATTTTTAACACTAGTTACAGACGAGACTCTAGTCGAACTCAACCAAACTCGTGCCATGTCAAAAAAAGCTCAAAAGAGAAGAACGTACATACATGAAACAATCTTATTTTAATTGATAAACCTCTATCGTCCGGTCATATGTCAAGTTTCAATAGTTCATATCAGTTACCCCAACCAATTTATCTTGAGTGCCTATTTATTTTAGCCACTTATTTAAATGGAGCTTAAATAAATTGTGTTTAAATTGAAGAAATTTACGACATGTGTTTTTGGTATTCAGGGCAAATTTATGTCATTATTACTGCATTACTCTCAGGCATTGCTAATGCTAATGTCGATTTTTTAATCTAGTTTGATTGATGATGGCTGATATAATATTTGCTCCTACTAATTAAACTCTACTCTTTAATCAGTACAGGATATTTTGAGATATCTAATCACTATCGTGAACATCGTGATCATCACTGACAACAGCACTACAAAATCATTATCATCATCATCACTGACAATAACACCAGCATCATCATCAGCAGCAGCAGCAGAAGCAGCAATAACACCATCGCCACAATCTTCATCTTCATCATCATCATTGTCAAAAACATCACCAATACCAAAATCAACAACATCATCATCATTATCATCATAATCATCATCACAAATAGCAAGACTGCACGAGTTACATAAGCAGATAGGGAAATAGTAGTTTCACTATCATCACTGTCATCGTCATCATCATCATAACTTCTGTTGTCAAAGTCAGATATTTGGCTTGGGTTAAACTCTATCATCATCTTCATCATCTGATATTGTCAGCACCATTTTTATTATACATTATTGCAATGTTTCTTATTTCTGTGCAGTTTCATCATCGCCATCATCATCATCATCATCATCATCGTCGTCGTCGTCCTCGTTGTCGTCGTCATTGTTGTTGTTGTAGGTGAAACAATAGTTTCAATCGCTATAGATAATTCGTTATAGAATTTAGCAGGGCTGTCATAAAACACGCACAAAAAGAAGTATAAAAAATATGAAGTACCTATAAAGATAATGAGATTACCTTGAATTATGTTAACTATGTAATAATCTAAAATATCTTAATGTAGACGAAGTAGACCTAGGGTTGTCTACCTTTAATTAATGAAGGTAAAGACAAAAAAGAGGAACGACAACCATCAACATTTTATTAACATTTTCTAATATAAAAACAAACAATAGGAAACAGTTGCACTTACATTTATATTGCACAAAAATATAGCATTTAAAAAAATGATTGCACTTGATAAATAATCATGACTAGGTCGGTCAGATTACCAGAAGGCCGGAACACACTTTTAGCCTTTGATTTAATCTTGGACACGATTGTTGTAGTTATAACGTTTTTTGTCTCATTTTGTATATTTAGATAAAACAGTTACATTCCCTAGTCACAAGAGAAAGTTTTAAAGTCCATGACAAAAAAGCCATTGTCCACGGCGTTGAAAAAATCTGAGAGCCAATCTTTGTTAGAACGAAACGACAAACTTTGAAAACATCGGTAGTGCATATAACCTTAGAAAATCGGAGACCTTTAAGAGTTAAAATATCGGAGCGCTGGATACCCAATCTGAAAATTTCAGTTTTACTGTGGTACTTGGATACGCAACTACTGGTAATAGAACACGTCCACTGTAGCTTGACATGGATATGAACAAGTTACTTTGCATCAGGTTGTTTCTTCTTAGACTCCATGGTTACAATAGTATCTGAAGAGATAAAACAACAAAATATTTGTTACTTGGGTTTGAACTTGGATTAAGTAGTATATGTAGGTATTATTTGATATCATAATATGACTCATGCTCGTGACGTCAACATTGCTAAATACGTTTTTTTAAAAGTTCGGTACACACGCTCACATTCAGCATATTGTTGCAGGCTATCACATTTCGTTTCTTTTTCACAATTAGAATTTGAAACGTACATGTAAATTTATAGAAGGCAATGTAATTTAAACTTTGAAATATTTATGTTTCACTACAAAAGATAGAATTTAAGTCAAATTTCTGCTTAATATCTCAAATGGTTTAGTCATTTGCTAGTTTAAAATAAATTACGAATGTTAAATACAACTAGTTTTTCGACTGATTCCAAAGTTAAGCTGATTTTTTGACTAGTTCCATAGCTCAGTCGATTTTTCCCACCGGTTCAGTGTTAAGTCGAGTTTTTCGACTGGTTCCTGTGTTAAGTTGATATTTTTCGACTGGTTCTAGTTTCAGTAAAATATTCGACTGTATCCAATGAGACCTAATCGTATTCATTTACCCGCAACGATGTCACATCTACTCGCTCGCAAGGCGTCCACAAGAGCCCAGACAGACGGTGTCTTTGCCGTTGTTTTCCAGTGGTTCAGCGCATTCTGACACTTGGTTACTTCATCGTTGTACTTTTCGTCGATCTCTTTGGTAACGTCGACAGCGTTATTTCCTTCGCTCTGACATAGATGATGAAGAAGCTGGCGCCACCTAGCGATCACCGAGCTACTCTTTCCTATCACTGAAAATGCCTTCTGTAAACCCTTGTCTGGAATAAAAGAACATCATTCTTTTATCTTTTGCACGATTATATGACGTGGTTTCTCCTCCATACCCCCACCCCCTAAAAAGAAGAAATGTAAGAAGAACTTTCCAGGACAATGTCCTAAGATACAATCTAAATCAAATTTCTATTACCTCTTGTTGTCTTGGACTTGCTCATTTTCTGTGCAGAGTACCTGTGGGCTAATTCGGACGCCAGCTTCGGTCGGTTACATAATCTCAAGGCGTTTATCAGTGGGGTCACCTTCAATACAGAATTATAATTGCCAGTTTCAAATAAACTTTTAACAGGTTACTGTAAATAGAGTAATACTTTTGTCTCGAACATTTCGCAAATTGTGAGCAGACTGGCTTATTTCGCAAATTTAAATTCGCCAAAGGAAAATTCTATGATAGAAAATCTACCTGAAAAGAATTTTTTACGAGATTTTTATATTAGCGAAGTGGGACCACGACGAAAATAGCGAAAATTTCGCGAAAATAGCGAAAATCAAATCATCGTGAATATTACCCAGTTTACTTTATTATACTGTCATGCTTTAGCTACTAGTATTTTCCCGAAATCCTTGTTCGTTCTTTGTCATAAGTTCGCTGTCAAAATTTAAGAACTAACGTTTACACAACTGATTGCCCCTACCATATGGTTGCTCCACTGTACTTTCAGGCTATTTGTAGCATGTTTCAAACCACAGATCAGTAAAAAAATTCTAAAGTAAAAGTGGAGTCGCAGTGGCGTAGTGGTAGCGCGTTCGGAGAGTTCTATGTTCGATTCCCGCCATTGCCAAGGCGATAGTGTCTTAAGGCAAGACACAGATATTTCCACATTGCCTCTTTCTCTTTTCGAGGTGCATTCCATCTGGAGTGAGTCTCGAGCGATTAATCTAAGTTGTAAGAGTTTGTTTTGCAATCAAGAATAAATAAATTAGTAAAAGTGAAAATTATTTGTCGTCGGCAAACGGCAGGTTTAAATAGGCACATTGACTTCGGTTTACAGCGCGATTTTCTACATCCTTTGGCAAATATCTTCGCCCATTGCTAGCAATGCATTTCGATACTTTTGCACGGCAAGTGGGTTTAGATTCTTACTTACGTTTTGAATTTTACAATCCTTACATATTAGTTAATACAAATGTAGAAAACTGTTCATACTGTACTAATAAAACAAGAAGTATCTTTAAAAAAGATAGTCGGCGCTCTAAAAAAACTGGGCTATCTCTAAATAAAACAACAATAAAGTGAAAGGACTCCGATTAATAGACTTGCCAAGGGAGATAATTCGGAATATGTAGATCTATACAATAACTGGATGTCGTGTTCTATAAAAACTTAGAAATAGTGACAAACCTTATCCTGTGATATACGTTGAGTCTTCATCCAGTTAATCATCACGTCCATTAGAATCTTGTCAGACACCTGGTTCCGATGTTGTTGCTTTATTGCCTGCACCCGAGCATGGCTTATACCCAGCGCTTTTGCGAATGCAGTCCATTCGTTCACCAGCTCAGAGCAAACAGTGCGAAGGAAGTCGACAGTTAGTGGCTCTGAAGTACATAAATTCCGTTTAAAACATTTGAAGTAATTATGTCAATGTATATGTAGCCTAAGTAGGTCACATAAAGGCGTTGTTATCGCCACGGTTCTTAAAATAGCGTTGCTCGTTTTCATCTCCAAAGTTTAAGTGTCTGTGAAAAGGCTATTGTTTATTAGCCGTGTAGTGCGATACTGTGGTCGTGTGTCAAACCGGAAATACGTTTTTTTTGCTAGATTATCATAGTCATCTCTGCCATATTTATGATTATACAAAAATGTGAAGACTTTTTATTCAATATCAGCCGTGAAAGGAACATTTACAATAGGACCCAGATGATTGAAACTTTGACCGAACATCATCCCAACTAAATCCGTTAATGGTGATGGTAATCCGCCTCCGTGGTCGAGTAGTAAGAGTCGCTGACTTGAACTCTCATAATTTGAGGGTCTTGGGATCGAGTCCTGCTACCGACAATATCTCTTTATGTGCGGAAGTTGGCAGTTTCTTACGGAGGATTGGAATCTAGTACTGGTTCTTCGCAGGAACGATTGTTAGGTAAAATTCCCGCCTGTTAAACTGCGCGGGCGTTAAACTCCGACAACAACAACAACGTTGATGGTCAAAGTGTAGGCTTCAATTTGAAATATTTGTCACAAGATAAACAAATGTATATATTCAAGAAAACTAAAACTAAACTTTCGTGAAAGTAAGATCAAAAGTATTACACGAGACTACGTGTTTTCATTCAAGGATTGGCGTAGTTTCGAATATCTTTCGCGCCATCCGCAGCCCAAAGACGAATAGTTTACCTATTGCTTACCATGAAATCTCAGCGAAACGGGAGCTTTGTTGACAATGACTGGGGTTGATTTCAAGTACTTGGGTAGCAGAAGTGGGAACTCTGCGCTCAGTTCCCATCCGTTTTTGTTACAGGGAGCCAACGATCTATCGAGTCCGGAATACCTCGGCGTTTTCAGTGTGTACAGCTGTAAAGCGCCATGGTAGGTCTGCAGTGACCGTTGACTCATCGGATTTGACACCTGAATATCAAAATGCTTCCTGATCCCGCGGCAACCATGGAAACTGTATATCATTTTCTCTCTATCCGGGATGTCAACGTTTCCTCGAAACGATATTGCAACGATATCTCCTTCGTAAATTTGTAGTTCTTTCTGGAAACTGGTTTTGAAATACTTGTATGTTTGCTTAAAATTGTGATTCTCTTCTCTGTGCGGATGATCGACCATGGCTGTAAAGAGTATGGAGTACACGTTCCGCGGGTCCTGAGAAATACGCAGTTTGACCTTGTGCTTTACCAGGAAATTCACAAATGACTTTGTGACCTTTTCGACGTCACTGTACTCGAGTGATCCTTTTGTCTGCAAGGCAATTAGTCTGAAAAGATAAGTTAATCATGGTTTGTAGATACTTCTTACTAAAACCCCCGCTTCATGGTCAAAGCATTTAACACCATTCCGACGGAATTGGCGATATTTAGTTTCTCGCGTTTCGCGGGACGAAAAGGCGAAATGGCACAAAGCAGCCACCATATACAATATTTGGTTCGTTGTCTAGGGGAGACAATCCAATCAGGCACGGATCATAGACAATCCAGATATAAGCAAGTTAGAAAATCTTATTAGATCGTGTGAAATATGCGGGGTGCATGATTGGAAATGACGCATCTGTCAGTTGTCAAGCTTTATTCTAAATCTCTCTTTTGTCAAGGCAACCATCTTTTTCACCCGACTTAACTTCCCAACCATTGAAACTTCAACTGATCATATGCTACGTTTTCGAAAAGTAATGTTTTTCATCTAGGTTACACCAAATAAAAGCAAATGATCGATCGAATTATGCTTGTAAATAATACATTATCTTGTTGTTGCTTTATTTTTACGTCAAGATGCTTTTCATAATATTTTTACAAGTGTTCTACAGCTTATTTTCGGCGAACACGAAACATTTCGTTGTCCCATATAGGACTCCGTATTATTGATGCTGTTGAGCTTTATATGCTGTGTTCTTTTGTCTTGGTAATATGATACGTTTAAACACAGCAGATTATTGTTGCGTTACTTTATATCCTTTAAAATTAAGTACTACGGGTTAGATCTAATCAATAACAGATAGAAATCTTTGTCATAAAAATTGTATCAATATCGTTTTTCATAGAACAGAAAATTAAACAATGCCAACACGTAGAAAAAGTTTTTTATCTTTAATATGCGACATTTAATTAAATGCTTTTAAGTTTTTACGTTTTAATTTCAGCAAAAAACTTCTTAGATAATTTAAAAGTAATGATAGATCTAATATTCTCATTAAAAAACTTAAATCTTGTGACGTCATTTGAAAACATGATATTTTTCGTTCGATAGTGCTTCTATGTTGTAGTTTAACATAAGCACATGTATTCTATAGTTTTTGTCTACGATCTTAAGTGTTTAAACCACAATGTCATTGGTGTAAACCGATACAATGACTAACTCGTCAGTTCAGCAGTGATAGCCGTGATCGTATAGTGGTTAGTACTTCGCGTTGTGGCCGCGACAACCCAGGTTCGAATCCTGGTCACGGCATTGACTCTCGGCACAGCTGAACACTTTTTTTTCTCTTTCGCTGTAAATTTATCGTGAAAAATGTCTAATCATGATGGTAAGAGTTTATATTTCATACATTTATTTCAAACTTCTAACATAGTTATGAGTCAAATAATTTGTCTTGAGGGAGCCTTACTGTATTTCATTTATTTACAGACGGACAGTTTACCTAGCTATCATTCTTGGAAAGCACCAGTTCTAGACTCACATTCCCAATAAAAAAATGTCAATTTCATCACATAAAGAGTCAGGTTAGGTTTCGAACCAATATTAAACTTTACATACATTCCCTTAATAACAATGACAGTAACCACATACATTCCATTTGAGAATAACCACAGTGACAGAATCTAAGTGACAGGAAAAGATGTAGAAACTTACGCTTCCTTTCCGAAATTTTTAATTCAATGTCCCGAATTTAAGTTTTAAAATCGAGTTGTAGCCTCTCTTTCGAAATTTGCTTTTAGTTAATCCAAACAATTAACAGGTTGGTCACACCAACATTTGACTGTTATCCGCATTCTGCCTATCTTCCTTCCCTACCCTGCTGCGTGTATGTCTGACTATCTGTCTATCTGTCTGTCCATACATACACACTAGACATTAGAGTGTTAGGGTTGTGTTTATTCTGAGGTTTGCTCGATTTCATTCCGTTATTGCGGGATCAAAACTTTATTTGGATGGGGGTTAAAACATTTTATAATGTTGTAAAACATTTAAGAAAGATCAAAGGGAAAGCCTCACAAGATCAAGAACGCATGTCCGTCCGTGCGCCTGTCTGCTTGTCTAACCTAGACTGTTACCTTATTCTTTTCGTTTTTCCATCGTCTTCTTTCTACGTAGGCTATTAAAGCCAACATTGGAACAGTTAGAGTGTCGAAAAAGATTCAGAGATGGTACATAAGCACGGTGAGCCCAGGGGATATAATACGATCATTGGCTTTTCTACGAAGTGTGAGCTACACGATTCTTATTTTGCATAGACAATTTATTCATCTATAGTGCAGGGCATCGCGACCAAACCTTCCCTTCATTGTTGTTGACTTTCAAATGTATTTCGGTATTTTACAGGCAGACAGTTTACCTAACAATCATTCCTGAGAAGAACAAGTACTGGACTCCTATCCTCCGTACGAAACTGCCAACTTTCTCACATAAGAGACATGGTAGGTAGCAGGGCCCGAAGCAATAACCCACAGTATATGAGGAATTCAACGACTTCAAGTGAGCTCGACCACGGAGGCGGAGTAAAACTGAATTACTTCACGGAGGTTAGTCGACTTTAACAACAATAGATATTAGTTGCAAACTTGGTTAATGCAGACCTTTTTAATTTAGTGCAATTTCAAAGTGTTTTAAGTAAAAAATCGAATGTTTTTCGTAAAATTTCTTTTGATTCTATTAATTTCAGGCTTCAGTGAGATGTTTGAGAGATGGATACGTCGTGGGGAAAACATTTCTTCATTCATTTATGTTCTAAATTTTACCTCAACTGTGAATGAACAGCTATACAACAAAAACAACCTTTTTTTACATTAAATATTTTACAAAAATGTTATAGCAACAATGGATATAAAATCTTACCTAGCGGTCTTATCGTATACAGAGAACTTCACAGATTGGTCACTGGTTACACTGTGTTCCTCTATCTGTCCTGTAACAATATCAATTGTTTTGTTGTCGTCACCACCCAACAGCTTCACTTTCACTTCGTCATCGTCATCAAGCTGTGCCAGGTGGAAAGCCAAATCTCCTGGAATGTAAAATATTTAGCCCGTGCCTCGATACAAAAGGGCACAGTCTAATTACGTTGCACAGACACTTTATGGCAAGAACGACTTTCCCCCGTCATCTGTCTGATTGTTAACCGTCGAAAATTGTATAACATGTAACGACCGAAACAGTCAATCAGAACACATTTTTATTTGGAGAATCTATACCTATATGAAGTTTATTATAGAACGAAGTTTTCATCTGCTGTATTGTGTCCATGATTCGATCCGTTCACAGCCGATGCATTCATAGGAATGCAGCTCGATTATAAATAAGGCAATATTTTATTATCTATTAATAAAATGTTCATTAAGTTCCAATATTCATAACAAGAGGGCCGTGAAGGTTCTATATTGCTCACCTGATTTACAATTGCCCATAACTTATGTGACAACACTGACCAAGTGGTTTTCTTCGTTTGAAGAAAATGGAGGAAGGACGGACGGTGGGCGGTCTGAATAACTCACTCTGACAATTCAGTATACCAGGTGAGCTAATAAACGGTACTGTCTATGCATCCAGTTTCAAGGCCGGGAAAGGTATGGATGATTACAATTTGAATTTAGATAGAATGTATAAAGGTTCGATAACGTATCAGTACATGTAGATGTAAATGAATATCACTTGCATACAAAGCTAGTGAGTGTGAAAATTTGGTATATTAGGGTTTTATCGTTGGTACCGGTTTCCCATATGACCAACTCCCCCAGAAGAGTTTAGTTATTTTAGGTTTTCGGGGGATAGTGCAAGATACAGAAAGCGTCCCAATTCCAGAGACACCCCTGGTTCTTTACCATGCCAGGTTTTCACCCAAACATGGGACCTCGGTTTTTAAGTCTCATCCGAAAGACTGTTAGTAATTTTAGTTGGTCAGCCCTGGGAATCAAACCCACAACCTCGAGATTACAAGTCTCGTGCTTTACCTATTGAGCTATCCGGGCTGACAGTGTGAAAATACTAAAGTTCTCACCTTTAATAATGGAAGAAGCAACCGATAGACGTCTTGGGGAACTTTCACCTCTTGGAGATTGTACTGGAGACAGGTACGGCGATACTGATTGGTTTGAGCCATCACGTGATCCTTGATCAGACGTGCGGAGTGGCGATTTACCGTCTGGTCGTTTAGACGACACTGATACATATGGTACTTCAAAAGCTAGTGATTCTTGAAAGAGTAAAAGAATTAAAACTATGCATTACAATGTTACTTGTAAAAAAAGAAAGACGACACACGACGTAATGTTTTCTTCTGTTCTGACGTGTTACCGACTCCGTCATGACAGTGACGACGGAGTACCAATTTTACAGATGCAATGCAATGATGTCACACTCTACGTAAAGAAATAGGGATGTAACCATTCAAAGTAACAAACAGAGACCAAGACTACTGCAATAAATACTTGCAGTGGGATGTGTCGTCTGCGGTACTTTCATGTCCTCGTTTTGTATTATTTGAATTAGGCAAAACGGTTACCTTGAAGTACTGTAAATATGAGACCATTATCGCGTATCTTAAATTTGTTAATTAATAATTCTTATTGTTGCTAAGAAACAATTAATAACCTATACTTGATCCGAGCGTGTTTAAATATAAGTACGGATATGATAACTGGTAAATAAGTAAGCCCACCAGTTTGCATTCAAGTTGAAACTCACACTAAAGAAAGATATCTTCACCCACAAAAACATCAAACCGTTTTGACATGAACTGTGCTAGTCAAACTGTACAAAAAGCATTGGCTAAATACAATTCATTTAGGAAAACGTGACAATGACGTCATAGATATATGCGTACATAAAAGTTTACAACCATTGCCTTCAACAGAAGATTTAATCCTTAAGTTATCCAATGAATTTACACAATAATAATAGGCTCGTCTGCTGCATCACTACTACATTATCTTGAATGAACTGTACATGTAAATGTCTGCAACACAACTGAGGACGGAAACATATCTGAAGTGCATTATCACTTGTAGCTTTGTCAATCAGCGGCAGTTGTTTATACAAAAGGTAAAAGGACTTACCTGGCTGTGTGTGACTGACACAAATCTGTATCAAGGGACTTGATGCCACTATAATACATGCTTTCTTGTTTTCTGCCGTGCCGCAGAATTCTGATAGAAGCGGCTTTTCAACGGGTACCACCTACAAAAGTACTTTTCAGTGCTAAAAATAGAACACGTTTCTCCAGTCTCTGCCAGACACCTAGACTAGTTACTAGTCTGATAAAATTTATGTTTTTTCTATATACTATATTTCATGCACTATTTCCAGTCTATTTTATATGATTTTGCTTTATACACTGGGGCAGTTTTATCAGCTGTACATTCATTCGTATCAAGTAAAACAATGTCAATGTCGAGCTGTGATGATCATCTGAACATTCGTTCTAGCACGACATTCGCTTTCAAAATAAGTCACTGCCGAGCTGCACTGTTCAGCTGAACATTCGTTCTAACTCGACATTCGATAATCAAATTTATAATTTAGACATTCTGAATGTCGAGCTGCAGTGTTCAGATGAACGTTTGTTCTAGCTCGACATTCATTTACATTTGTACAACATACTGAACATATAGGACAATCTCAATGGCGAGATACAAAGTTCTGCTGAATATTCGTTCTAGCTCGACACTCAATGTACAAGTAAGACAGCGTCAATGTCGAACTGTAATGTTCAGCTGCACATTCATTCAGGCTGGACATGCGTTTATAAAAACAAGTCAATCCGAATGTCGAGCTGTAATGTTCAGCTGCACATTCGTTCTGACTCGTCATTCGTTCATGAAATAAGTCAATCTCAATCAGTCAGATGAACATTGCGACTCGAGATATACATTGACTCTCTTAGTGAACAAATGTCGAGCTTCACCGACTGTTTAGCTGAACTTTGCAGCTCCACATTGAAAAGTGCTACTAAAGTGTTCTTGTTCAGCTGGACATTGCCGCTGAAGGTTAGTTTTGAACTATGTAAATATTAATGTCGAGCTGCAGTAGTGTCGAGCTAAACATTCCTGATAAACATTCATTTTTCAATATATAAGTTGAATGTTCAGCTTGGCAAAATGTCGAGCTGAATATAATAGCTATACATGCGTGATGCACTATACAAACCCGAATTTTCGATTGCCGATGACTTGGCTATGATCACTCACATCAAATATGATAGACTTAATACAGTACCTGCATAGTGACACACTTCTTATCGTCTGAAGCAAACATGTACATTTTCACCCTGTCGTCTGTCACGGCATTCACATCTTTGTTATGTTTTGCCATGAGAACGGACGTTACCCGTGGTCTAGAGATGACAGCCAGAGTACAGGGTTCCAAAAGAAAATGGCAAACACCATAATATACCTGCAGGAAAAAAAATAATTTAAAGACCTCTTTCATCTAACAACTTACTGTGATGTTTAGTTGTGCGACGTGCTAATGACGATACACGATAATTGTCCATCGTAACTACTCGCACGGTCAACATTACTTCGCGTATCGTCATCGTTACTTCGCGATCGAAGATTTACTTGTTACGAAGCATGAGTCCATTGAAAGACAAACTACTTTTCTACAAAACTCATATATTTACTGATTCGTCGCTTTCATTCATTGTTATTGCTTCAAAAACAAAAAGAAAACAGATAAACCGTGATTCGGGAAAATATACAAACTGCGGTATACGCGTCTACGAGTACAGTAAAGTCCGTATATAACGACTCTGGATACAGCGAAATTCCGGATATAAGGAACAAATTTTACTTGCCCGAGTATTTGTTCTTTCTTTAATTTATATGAAAATATAATATGGATAAAACAAACTCCGGATATAGGGAAGCAATTAAAATGGTCCAAATGAGTTTATTATTAACTGAGTTTACTGTAGTCCTATTTCGTAAAGTATTTAATACGTCAACATTTGGACGACGCAATACATGACTGTACCTTTCCGGCATCATCAATTTTGACAACATCAGCAGCTTGGTTAATGGCGTCTTTCCAGTAACCATTACCGTCTTGTTGTCGAATGACAAGTTCTTGCCAAGGCTCAACATACCAATGAGATATTGGAACATTCACCATCAACTCTTCCTGAAAAGGTGTTTACATTATCAAATTTGCATTTGATTAGTAACGCTTATGTATGGACTTCTATCGTTGGTACCGCATAACCCATATGACCAACACCCCTACTAAGAGTTGAATTATTTTAGGTTTCGGGGGATAGTGCAAGATACAGAACGCGTCCCGTTCCAGAGACAGCCGTGGTTCTTTAACATGCCTTGTGTACAGCACCGATGTTTTAGGTTTCATCTGAAAGACCATTAGTTATGCTAGTGGAGGAACGGGGTATCAAACCTGCGGTCCCTGTATTACAGGTCCAGTGCGCTAACCACTAAGCCACTGATCCACTCCTAATGCCTGTGTTTGCTATTAGCGCTGTTAAATACTACCTTGGTGTGTCCAGTCAACAAAGCAGGTCTCCCTTGAACATGCCTTGCCGACGGCTCCGTTAATGTGTATCTATGAACTTAAATGTATTTATAGGAGATGTTCTTCGTACCAGTAACAGAAACAAATTAAAAAAAACTTATATTGTACAGATTACTTGTGAAGAAAAATAAAATTAAAAACTCGAATAAGTAACAGAGGAAATAACAGTGATGAAAGGGTTCAGATCGTCATCACAATATTAAACAATTATAAGGCTAAAAAAAACTAAAATGTTAAGCCATTATGAAAAGCAAAACAATTCATGCCCCCCACGAACAAATAGTAACCTAGACCTTGACCAGACTGATCCCAAATGCATACCAAGTCTTCCTCTTAAAGTGAGCTACCTATGTTTGGTGAGCGTATAAAACGCATGTTTTACCTCCGGTTTGAATTTCCGAGATACCTGCGAGGATATCCGAACAATGTTACTGATCAAATGTTCATGCTTCTTTGTGATTGGACAAACGTCAACAGGATCGATGACGTCACACGTGAACGTTGATGGATCCACGTCATTAGATGACGTTTGAAATAAACAACACAAAACTTCTTCTCCGTCGTCATCTGTCGTTGTACATCTGTAATTTGATAGCATATCAAAGTTAAAAAAACAATGCAATCGTAACTTATAAACCACATTTTATCCCTGATACAAATCTGGGAAAGATTTTTTTTTGTATTTCAAATCGACCTGCACATTAGTGCCAACATTTTGTAAAAGCGTCTGAAGAGTAACATTGCTTCCTCTAAAACGAAAGGTGACATTTGCTTGACGTTTATAAAACAAAACTGTTTCTTCAATGAAAAATGTTCTAATTTTTAAACTGATTCTGTCCTCACTTCTGTCTACAAATAATCTGTTCTATGAATTGAATCAATTTACTGCTAGATACTACACTCGGTATATACAGCAAACTCCGTGGGACCATTTAAATTTGTTCCTTATATCCAGAGTATGTAATATCCATATATAATTTTTCATATAAGATAAAGAAGAAAAATGATCGGGGCCCAGAAAAATTGTTCTTTATATCCGAAATTTCACTATATCCGGAGTCGTTTTATAAGGAGTTTAATGTACTTATGACCATTGCAGCCCAGTATCAGCAGCATCACCAGATAACATTTCATTGCAAGAGCAGGAAACCTAGCAAAATCCCACAGATTGTGTGGTCAGCTTGTACACATTTCAGGCTGGTAAATATCCCCTTTCCATATCAACGTCATAGACATCCGGTAGATTACAGTAAAATCTCACGTTATTCTGATGATCACAGTGTGTCAGCCGCCTTCAATTAATTTTTTCATGAGGTGTGTACTTGAAAACAAACTACACCTCTTTTTGCCCCCAAAGCCGTAAGCTCTGTGCTCACCGGGAAACAACAAAGAATGCATTTATCATTTGATTTTGATCCAATAGCAACATTTACTGAACTCACTATGATTCAGTAAATCAAAATACCAAGTGGTAACATAGTTACTTCTACTGTCTGCATCTTACTTATTAATCTAATGTATTTCAATCGCTAGGTCTACCTACAAATACCTGCTAATCGTATAAAAATCCATGATTTTTGTCTAAAATGGTGTTGAATAATCCCAATATTACATGTATTTTTTCTGTAGCGACTACAGCGGCCTTATCAACGTTTCCTTGTATATCATGCATTCTTCGTACGTTTTTAAATATTAATGAAACAATAAAGAAACTGTTTTAATATCGCATTTTCTCGTTCCCTTGATACTCAAGGTAAGGCAGGGCCGATTTTTTTCGTGTATTTCTTCTTCCCCCTTAGTAACATAATCAAAAATTAATTTTCGATTGTTGATCCGAGATACAAGGTCTGAATATATGGCATTTTAGGTTATCCCTAAATATGTCGAAATAGAGAACGTATGACTTTGGAAAAAAATCGTACCCGATATGAAAATAATTATAAATGTTTAATAAAAGAAAACCACTCGACAATTGTTTTTAATTTCCCTTTGCAATTCTCTGCAAAAAAGTACTGTACTAGCCCTTGTTTTTTAATCATGTCCGTTTCTAAGTAACATATCGAATTTCGATTACTTTCATTTTCGTCCAAAACTTCCGACTTTCGACCAAAACAGTACAGAACCCTTGCGCACTTATATACTTGGTGTTGTTTAATTTATGTTGTAGTCCGCTTTATGTCATATGAACTATTTTGGGAAATACCGGTAAGTTCATTTCAATTCAAAATTTTATTCTTGCATTTATGAAATTATTCCAAGTCAAATATTTTGAAGACATTTTGCTCCAAGTTAGAGACAAACAATAATAAGAGGGGTTACCAGCTGGTAGCATGGGATTGGACAAAAATAAAAAGCCGGAAACGCACGGAAAAATCGTGGTGAACATATATTACATATACAAATTATAATTCAAACTTAACTTAAAAAACCGCGTGGTTATTTTTCTTACATTTTTTTGTCAAAATCTTTTTTTTTAGAAACCTCCATATTTCTAAGCCAAGTTCCCTTAATATTTGTTTAACTAAATGCTTACATTTATACGGTTGGCACAATAAACAAATTACATTATGTATTCAGCCTTACCTGTGCGTTTTCACTGTCGTCTGCCATTTTCTCCGTCCTAGACTACAGACATTCATTATGATACCGTCAATGACTTCTTGAATTATTAAGTTAGTCTCTGAAAAGTTATTTGTGAAAATAAGCTTAAAATTGATTTTACATTTGAATGGCATTTAAGATGATATAACAACTAGTAACAAAGACTTTTTCTTAATTATCATTTACTGAAATTAAGGTTTATAAAAAGAACATAATCAATTAAAAATCAATCAATCAATCGATAAATGATCACCAGAAACTCGAATGTACTTTCAAATCGAAATACGTACTTACTCTAGCGATAATATTTGTTCCCTTTAGGTTACTGATTTCGAAAATCATTTTTTTTTTAAATTGTTTATAGTCCCGGCCATACCTGGTGAACTTGCCAAGATTCCAGTATGACTCCCATGTTTAGGGAGTTTTCTTTTACCTGACTGCAATACCCAGTCAGTTTTGTCCAAAGATTATGATAATTTAGCCAAATTGTGTAAAATGCCAGTTGCCAAAAAGACAGGTGTGCGAGTTTGTAAACCAGATACGCGTTGCCAGCGTACATGTGTAAATTGGTTCTTTATCCTCATTTTGTAACGCAGTTACTTATAAAAATACGGCCAAGTAATTAATGAATCGTTTAATATACCAGTTGACTTATTGAAAGGCTAAATCGTACTTACCAAAATTAGAAATATAAAGAGTTTCATAAATGTGAAAAAGGTAATAATTTCTTGAAGAAAAAATTACAGTACATGTAGTATCCCTACAGTATTGTTTAATGTTTTTGAGATATATGTCAATCAAGTGGCTGTTGTAATAATAAACTATTACATGTATTTATTTGTTTCCTAAACACTTTACTTAATAGTTCAATTAAAAATCGTAAATCATTAAGTTATAACATTGAACAAGGACTATTAACGTGGACGGAAAACTTCTTATCGAAACAATTTTATGAAAGAAAAATGTTGGTTTTTCTTGACGGGGAATTTAACAAAATCAGAAAGAAATCTCACCTTGGTCGGAGCTATGATTCTGTTCAGATTTCTCCTCGTTGTCACCCGGCAGTTTTAACAATTTTCTGATACTTCGTAGTCTAGCCGTGTCTGTCAGTGCACTTTGAGTTCTATGCAACTGTGCAGACATCCCTCTGTCCTTATATCCCGCCGTTTCCGTTTCTTCTTCGCGTGTCCTTAGTATACGCGCCGACATTTTCGAATTTCCACTTGTAGTGATTCCCTTTGTACTTCTGATTCCTGTAGAGCTTTCGTTTTGTTTTATGAATCCGTTCTCTGATTGTACAGGCAATTTCAAATTTTCATTCGCACTTTTTCCTTGTTTGTTGCAAATAGACAGAGCTTTGAGTTGAAAATCCGCGCTCGATGTAGAAAGTGGCTTGCTTCGTCTTTGTGTTTGAATCTGATGGACCGTGTTCATATCCGACGGATTTCGCAAAACTGACGCACTACAAGTTTTCCTCTCATGCAGATTTTCGTATGCTCGTGTCTTACTTAAGATTTTAATTTTGGTTTGTTTATTATGAGACGGCGATCGCTCGATCGAAGAGTTTGGCTCGTTGATTTCATTGTTTTTGTGGCCATTTTGTCGTAAAGATAATTGCTCGTGTTCACCATTATGTGAGAGCCTATCGTGTTCAATTGCACATTTCTCAGACACTTTTATTTGACAATTTCCGGTTTCCTTACGGTTAGGCAATAAAAGAGTTCTTGTTTCGCCGTTATTTTTACTATTATTTTTATTGTTTGTATCTGCGTTATTCGATACACTGTCACTGTTAAAATCTTGAGACGATTCTCCTTTATTTGCCGTCGTTTGTTTGCGTGTTTTTGCAATCATCTGATTGATATCTGTCACGAAAGACTGCGTCGTGTGCGTTTGGTCACATGACTTTAAAAGCTGGTATCCTTCAAAATAATCTTCATCCTTCTGCTTCGATGCTGCGGTCATATTGTTCCAGGGCTTTGTAGAGTTTTGTTTATTGTCCGGTATATCTATTTTTTCAGTTGACGTAGAGTTGTAAATTGCAATTAATTCCGCATTAAATGAATTGATATTTTTTATTTGGCGAGATTCTGCCTTCTGACTACTTTTAGGAAATTTTACACTGTCCGATTTTTGATCCTCACTTTTACTTATTGTGGTGTCATACAGTGCGGCTTTAGAATCAGTAATATCTACCACTGTATTTACAGGCGTTGCAGACGTTGGGGATATGGTGACTGTTTTCTCTGAATAGTTCGATATAGAAACCTTTCCCATCTTCTGGCGCTTGTCCAACAGAGGTTCTGGCGAAAACACTACATTTTTTCCATCGCAAATTTCGTTCTCAAAGTGTTTCAGCTCTGTTGGAGATTTCGATGACTCGCTATCACTTATAGACAACCGCTGTCGTCTGCGACCTTCTAGCTTTATTTTCAAGTAAGATCCTCTTCGTTTATTATAGTCAAACTCGACATCACTGACTGGTGATAATTCCCTTTCAATGCTGTTGTCCCCAATAGTTTTTGTTTGAAGCAATGCTAAACCGCCCGAGCGTTCGTTACTCAGTACCTCTATATCGCTGTCTTTGAAATCCCCTGTAGGCGAAGAGGGATCAGCGACTGATTTTCGATATTTTACTGCTAATGGCTCATTATTGGTATTGATCGATAACTGATTTCTCCTCTGAATTTTCCCACTTTCTTCATCAAGATCGTTGGAAAGCTCGATAGTGGGTGTGAATGATACAGACTTAGAATCCAGCAGAATATTAGACACAGAAACCCCCCTCTCACTGTCTTGAGTATCCATTTTTTCCTTAGTTTCTATATTAGTCTCGGCTGTGTTTTGTTCTGTAATTACTTTTGTTTCGCCTTCACCATGTAAGGGTGGCGTGTCAGGTGAACTGTATGTATTTGTATTATTGTCAGATGTGTTTCTATTTATCAGACTTTTCATACTATCAGTCTCTCTAATTTCATCGTTATCTTTATTTGTACAAACAGTTGTTTCAATAATTTCAAAATCACTTGTTGATATAACTTGGTGGCGACTCCCATGTGTAGTAGAGTCCGTGCAAATTCTGACTCCTGTTTTGGGAATGAGGTCAGGTGTGACAATACGTTTATTTTCATGTTTGATTTTCTGTGCAGCGTTTGAATTATTTTGTGAATAGTCCCCGTCTGATGGTTTGCAATCTTCCTCATGAGACCTTTCATTTTCTGTTAGCTCTTCAGTGTCTACCTTTACTACTTCTATAGCTATTTTTCCCTCAGAGTTTGCTACGCGATGCATTATGTCCTTGAATACGTCATCATCAACACCAAGTTCTTCAAAATGGTCATCTGCGAAAGATTCTTCATCTGTATCACTTTGTGAAGTAGTTGCGCTCTCTGGTTTTGTGTTACTGTTATTTCCCTCACTATCATAGTCGTCCATGTCACTGTCGTCCGTGTCATCTGACTGACCAGTCTCGTCTTCCGTTTTACTTGCTTGACTAGCTAAACTTCCTGAATTCGAATTACTGTTCGATTCCGGCTCAGAGCTTTCGCTTACAGATGTCCTTCTTGGATCATTTAAATCCTTCCCTTGACATGTTTCATCCGCTTTGGCATCATACTCTTTACTTCTCTTTTGCTTCAATTCTCTTTTGATATCTTTGTTCACATCACTTCTTTTGTCATCTAAACTATTCTCACTAGAAAAGTCATCACCTGCATCAGTGTTATCACTGGTTTGTATTTCTTGTTGCTTAGAGTTGGTAATTATATCTGAGACATCATCATTCTTTCCTTTTCTTACAACAGTTGCAACATGTTTATGTTTTTCTTTCTCTTTCGTATAAGATAGCATTTCCTTCTCTAGCCCATTCTTTGAAGATTCGTCTTCGACGGCGTATGAATTAGTATCTTGCTCAGCAGAGAATGAGTTTAATGAACCTGTAGCGGAATGTTCACTGTCACACTTTTTGTGTTTAGATGACGCAGAGCCATTGGAGTTTCGGGCGGAAATTGGGCTTCCTGTTGGGACATCAATACTGATCTCGTCTTCAGAATAGTTCCCATATTCTTCTTCGTCTTCTTCTGGCACGATGCTTATTCTAGACAACCTTCCCGGAGGGTATAGAGTCTTTTCTAGGTTGGTTGTATCCCCTTTTTGGATATCTGGGACTCTCAAGTAATCCTGAAACGAAAAGGTGAAAGAAGAATCTTTATGGCTTGAATAAATCATTGTGCTGTGTATCACAAGCAGACGTTTATATCAGTACCTTAGGGTTTAATCTAACCACCTGAATCATGCACATTTATCTGACTGCTATTTTAAATTATTCACTTTTCAATTTCCTATAGCTTTGAATCTATTAAAATGAACAGAAAAGACCGCGAAGTATTTATGTTTTCCTGCCCCCACCAAGGCAAAACCAGCCCGTTCTCATTAAAAAGACATTAACTTATATATTGCATATAGTACTTTAAACTTTATGATAAACGAGGATGCAGTGATAAAATATTTCCAAATGGGAAACGTAGGTATCGGGATTTACATGGGCAATATGGTATGGTAGTGAAATAACTCCTGCTATTTAACAGGCAGTGACAACTAAAGGGAAACAATTAGGGTTTGTCTAAAGATACAATTTTCAGAGGAAAGTTAAAAGAGGTTCTCCCTAAAACTCATGTCAGAGCAAATAACTGCAAAAGCATAAACAATAGAATATTTGCAAGTATTGTTACTAAACTTGAAAGGTTTAAGCAATACATTCCAGTCATCATCGGTAAAATCAGCGATGTACAATTCATGGGTGGATGGCGATTTATTACAGAAGGTCTCAATGCTTATTGTCTGTGCTAAATGAGGCATTTATCAATTTATGTTGTTCTTTAAAATTGTATTTATTTATCATTTTACGTTCATTGAACACACTTACATTTGTATTTATTTTTGGAGAACATAATCTGATAGAATTAGTTGATTAAGGAAACAGAGAAGGTTGCACCGAAGTCACATAGCGCAAGTCGGTTAAACGATCTGGACTACCAATCCGGAGGTCCCCAGTTCGATTCTCGACCGGGGCACTGGGAATTTCAGAAACGCTTTTCAGTGTTTCCCACCTATCTGAGATGAACTGGTTAGAAACCCAGAGGTAGTCTCGCGTGTCGTGTATCGGTGCTCTACATAGGGCATGTAAAAGAACCAAGGGGTCTATTCCTAAAAGAGCTAGGGTCTGGTACCGAGATTCCCTTGTATCTGCTTCTGTCTTTATTTAAAACAAAAATGGACCACAATGGAAATAAGAGCTTACTCTTTATTGTGTTATCCTTGGTACATGCATACACAACAACTAGTAATAAAATGTATTCCTGTAGGTCTAAACATATACTTGCAGGTTACTATTTGTTATATATTTTACTTTTGACCCAAATTGTACGCCATATAAGCGTGCATCGTATCTACATGTATAAGTCAGTTAAAATGTTTAAAAGGTAAACAAAACAAACTGAACTGAACGTTAAATCGTTCTTTATCATTTATTCCTACGTCTATTTGGCAATGGTTTGAATTTGATGTATTGAAGTGTTTTACCCTGCCTATACTATGTACACGTTTTGTATAACCCTGTAAAACAGGGTAGGAAACATTTTATTGATATGTCAAGTGTTGGGTAATGTTTTGACACCTGCCAGCACGAATTCTGAACTTTAATAAACATACAACAATTATGACGGCGCCATTGTTTTGGAGCATTACTTTATGGCTTAATACTCGTAAGCATGCATCTCGGGGTTGCGGGTTCGATTACTGGGGTTGACCAACTAAAATGAACGGATGAGAGTAAAAACCGAGGTCCCATGTATGGGTGCTATACACCTGGCATGTATAAGAAGCAGGGGTGTCTCTGGAATTGGGACCCTTTCTGTATCTTGAACTATCCTCCGAAACCTAAAATAACTAACCTCCTTTGGGGGCATTGGTCATATGGGAAACCGGTACCAACGAAAAAGCTCTAATATACATACATGTATAGCGTACGAAGTGATTGTAAGAATGTTGTAAATATGTATATGATGACGATGACGATGACGATGATGATGACGGTGATGATAATGATGATGATGGTGATGATGGTGATGATGATAATAATGATGATGATGATGATGATGATGATAATGATGATAATGCCTATACATTCGTATAGGCAGCTTATAATTTTGAGAAGGCCCTAATGGAAAACAATAGAGAAAACATGAAGACGTTGAATTTGTTTGGCTGCATGGGAATAGATAGAAAAGAAGGTAAACCACTTTGGTCATGTATGGGAACAAAGATAGCCTTTTATCCAGTCTCTAACTTCCTTGTTCTTATTGATAGCCCAGCAACTGGTGCCAACTTCTAAATGCCTTCAAAGAGTCACTTCGAGAAGTCTTTCAACAAACTTTGATATATGGCAGTATAAATTTCCTTATATTAAGTGTTTTGCAAATAGAGACCAAAGTGTATATAGAAGCCATCAAACTTAATATTGTTGACCTATGCATGTGAATGATTTAAACTTGTTTGCTTTAATCCCATACATCTGTATGTCTCAATAGGGTCCTAACTGATTATTTTTAAATTCAAGGGGACAAAATAGTAATTTGCATAACAGATAACTTTTCATAGCAGGATTTCAGAAGGGTCGAAAAGGAGGACAATGAAGACGTATATGAAACATGGATGGCACGTGACAGCACTTAATTCCGCATTCGTTTCGTGCAACAATAATTTGTTATTATTATCATCATTATTGGCATTACGAAATTATCATTATTAATTATCATTGCTATAACTTATATCATTTCATTACCATTCATATCACCACAATCATCATCACCACAGTCATCATCATCATCATCAGCGTTACCATCATCATTATAATAATCATCATCATCATCGCCAGCAACAGAAACAGCAGCAGCAGCAGCAACAACAATAACAGCAGTTACATCAGCAGCAGTAGTGTTATTTACGTTCTTACTTGTTTTAATTGTAAAAGAAGTAGTTTCACTCCAATCCTTTCATGACAATTTGTTAATTATTGTCTGTTGTATTACATGTGATTCTGTTGAATAAATACAGTTAAAACTAAAAGTAATGGCAATAGCTTAGGAGCATGATCATTATAATTATCATCAGCAGAGTTATAATTGCTGTTGTTACTGCTGTTGTTATATCATGTCATGTTTATTGTGCATGTAATAGATATATCATAGAATAGCGAATTTGTTTGAGTTCAAATGCACTCCTGCCTGTACGTCTTGGCGCTTTGTGCAAATTATTTATGATCGTTATTAAATCGTAACACATAAGGTATAAATTATCAAATTGCATGTATATAAATTTACGTCTTGCGCCTCTATTAATACAATTGTACTAAGAATTGAATAATAGCCCATATCAAAATTGCAAAAGTTTACAAATAAATTCTTGTTCGAAAGATCAAATAAATACAAAACGTAATGATCTTCGACCTTTTTCTATTCAAATCTCTTAAAGCACGGTGAGAGAATAGCTCCAAATAATTCATCTTTCAATCATAACAATTCTATCTTAAGTTAATCTGCAAGGTTTAAATGTTATTCATATATGATGTAGAATATATAAATTAATAGTACGAAGGGCTGATACCGCGTACAACAAATAATATATTCAAACAGTCAGAAAAGGCTTCAGAATGCGTGTAAATTTGCTATAGATTTGCTATTTAAGGCCTCTTATCATACCGTAGATAGACCGGTGATACGGATTCCATTTAAACGAACACATGTAAATAACTCCCATTTAAACAAACTTTATTTTAAAATATGATTACGTTGTTTCGAACAATAGAGTCTCATTTGTTAAAACCTGAGGTGAATAGAGAGAAATTTTGTTGAACTAATATTTACTTTCCGCGACATCTTTTTAAATAGACAGAAATAAGACCGTTCCGTGTGTACAGACGGTATTGTTACAAATGGATCTTTAAATTGTAGAATTTGTGCGATATTATCTCTAAGTGCAAGTAATTAGACAGTCGGAGACAATTGTAAAACTGTACATTTTATCTTTTATATAATTAAAATGGAGTATATAGACAAAGTGGAACGGTAAGTTGTCTTTTTATTTATTATTTCTTGTATTTAAAATTTTTGAAAAGTACATGTATTCCTTGTCCGTTTCTTAATGACAGTGTCATTTTTTTGTTAAATAGAAATAGTAAAGAAGAACCCTTTCTTATAAGAACAGGCGGTTAAAATGATTAACTTGTTCCTTCCGTAGATATTTCAACGATTTTGTGAGATTAGAATTATCCTGTGGTATGGGTTTTTGTTTTAATTTGCCACCAGACAATGTAAACTAAGAAAGAAAATACTTTCGTTCATGTAAACATTCTGAAAATTATAGACAAACCGTTAAAAAGTTCACTTAATTCATGTAAAAACTCTGAAATCTATAGACAAACCGTTAAAAAGTTCACTTAATTCATGTAAAAATTCTGAAAACTATAGATAAATCGTTAAAAAGTTCAGTTAATTCATTTAATTGCATAATATATGACAAAAAAGGTCAAAACAAAAAGGAAGACAAAACATTGTCAAAAACTTGAGAATTCAGAACTAATTAGAATGAAATACATACACATGCTATATCATTGATTGATACCTTATTAGTTTGGTGTTATCATAGTAAATTATTGCTATCCTATATAATTAAAGATAAAAGTTGAAGAATATCGGTTGACACGGCTTGAAAGTGCTACTCTGTAAACGTCTAATAAATCGTCCACAATTTCCGTAGATTATCTGTTTACCCTGGCAACTGTATTTACTGCCTAACCAATAAATCCATAGCTCGTTATCAAACCTTTTCTATGGTAAAAGATATTTGCTGCGTTTGTTAGGGAACGAACCCACATCGATACAGTGAGATGCTGCGTGACCAATGTTGCCAAACTTTTACAGACTGATATACATGCGTACGACCAGTTGTTCTCTACATGGAAACTATACAGTAAACTCCGTATATAACGAAATTTCGGCTAAAAGGAACAATTTTCTCTGTTCGAGTTTTTTTCTTCTTTGTTTTATCTGAAAATGATATACGGATATAGCAAACTCCGGATATAAGAAACATATTTAAATGGTCCCAATGAGTTCGTTATAAACTTTTACTGTACTCTGATTTTACTGAGTCGACGCATCTTCCAAAACGAATCTAATTTCACTTGTCTGGGATTGTTCTGCTTTTGAAATGAATTTTTTGATTTCATTGTTTACTTAGACTAAAGAAAAACTTAGCTTTAATCTAATTTTACCGGGGTTGAATGATTGCTTACTTCGTTGATTGATCTATCGATTGAATGATTGACTCATTAGATGTTGATTAATTGTGTGTTTCAGTGATTGATTGATTGATTGATTTGTTTGCTTGGTTGATTGATTGATTGATTGATGCTTAAGGGGAATGATAATAATTTTGCTGTTATATCGAGTTGCCCCAGGACACCGCCACAATTTGGCACTGGACTGGTGGAAATCGAACCTGTGTCCCTCTGATCCTAAGACGAACGCACTACCACTACGCTGCAGTGGTTCACAAATTAGTAAAGTCAGTATATACCCGAATGTCTTTGTTAGACAACGAGGCGAAAAATATCTCGATAATAATAAGCAACTTAGACAACCGAGCCCGTTCCACCTTTACAACAACATTGCATCGACTTTTGTTGTTTATCTTCTAATTGTTTATTACCTGGCAAGAGAATGTTGATTTCTCCCGAATCAATACCACTTAAATAATGCTGTCAATCACATAGAACGATAGGAGATACCTGGAATATTACATTTTAAAGGGATACGCGACACATGGCCCACACCATGCTGCATAAAAGCTTTTTAGCCCCAAGTCTAGAAAATCACGAAGGGAACTTTTTTGAATAGCTATTTGATATAATGCCTCGGATAACGTTCTTCTTCTTGTACTGGTATATCAAAATTGTGTTAAACTTCGTTATTTCGCTGACGCACGTTGCCGACGAAGTGTATTCTTAAAGTAAATAGCAACTGCAAAATATTTTCAGGTCAGTTTTTTGGTAAAATTTCTGAGAAATACTCTCTAGTCGGACCTTCACAGAATAGTGCGTTCACAAATTTATTTTGAAAGTTAATGTGAATTTTTAAAATAAAACTATTATACAGCTATCTGATATATTTTTTCCTTATTTTTGTTTATAAGTAATTTATAAAAAAAAAAATCATAAATGCTCGACAATTTGGTGGCGTTGAAGTTATTTTCATTCCGTACTACTGTGCAAGGGAGGCGCCGTAATGTATAGGGATAGAACGTCTGACTCCTAAACCGGTGTTTGCTGGTTCGAATCCCACCAGAGGAAGTTGACAATATGGCGGCTAGTAACCACATCGTCATGTGTTGTACCAGCTAGCTGTCTGATTGGTCTGAAAAGTGATTCTTATTTGTCAATCAAGAACCTGACGTAAGGTCAATTATTTCGGCTCGAGTAGCGGTGTCAGAACCCACAAGAAAGCAATCACCGAGCTGAATTCAAGGACTTGAGTGTACAACCGATGCTCAATAAATTTGTTTAACTAAACATTTTCAGTTTCGTATTCCAAAATACATTCATTCAAACCTTTCAAATGACAGTACTTATATTGAAGTAGGGCTTATATTTCCATTGAAATATTTGTAAAGAAAGTGAATCTGTTTACCAATAAAGGGATTACAGTATTTTTTCAGTTTATCTTTAAAATCCGATTTTAAATATTTATCAAAATTAGCCGCATTCATGATTATTCGTTATCCTTTTGCGATGCTTAGTCATGGAGAATATTATAATTGCCGACTATTTATTAAAACATACAGATAAATGCTAATATAAGGCCAATGAAATGAAACAAATGGTTTCTTGTCACAGGATAATATTGGGTTTACGTGTCCGTTCATTTGCTAAGTTAACATCTATACAGTTTACTTTGGTTTCTTTCTATTTCTTGATTATTTTCCTATTTTGTTCTACTTAAGCTTTTGAGAAGAACTATTTCTGGACATAATTAATGAACTGATGGGAAATTTGTTATAGTTGGGAAAGACACAACTTAAACTAAATAATGTGTGAGAAATTGACATTATGCAGACAATTAAGCAATAGGGACTCAGCCACGAGTGTTCCGTTGGCAGAGCTTGCTGTCAGGGTATTCTCTAGTATACCGTCAAACCCGTCTTTAAAACAGTCAGTAAAGACATTCATTATTTTTTTGTCGCTTAATTAAATGTAGGTAGATGCTTAAAAATGCAGGTTAAGTTGAACATTAAAATGACCAATAATGATACACTAGTATTGTCTGCTTAAAGATAAGCATCCTCGGTAACCCAGGCTATTCATTACCAATTGAATATATGACGGAGAGAAGCGGCAGGAATTAGCCGTAGTTCCGACGATGAAAGATAAGTGGTTGCTTAATATAGTTGATCTCTTTCACAGGTTCCGCAATAGTGTTAAAGCTCTGACGCTCAACCAGAACGATCTGCTGGTTTGCTCAGCCAACTTTTTAATACTCTGGGCAATATATTGTTGCTTTACTCGCTGCTTATTACCCACATCTCACATATTACTAACTACAAAATGTAATCAATCTTTAAACTAAATCCGATTTCCATTTTCTCTTTCAATACTCAGCATGCTTAACGCAAAAACATCACATTGTCCGGTTGATACTATAGTAAAAGTCAGCACGACAAAACGATTTTTAAAAAATTCTAATACATGTACATAAAACGTACATGCAATCTTAATGCGTGTAATATAAAGGAATGAGTACGTTATTCATGAATTAAAAAAGGGAATTGGAAAAAAAACAAACCAACTTTGGGGTTTTACATAACATTTTAGAACTACAGTACAGTTAATAATAAACAGTTTTTGTTGGTTTTTGTATTGAAAAATAACGTATAAATTACAAAATACATTGTATAGGAATTCATTGAAGTAAACAAATAGAACCGTCATTGTTAACTATCTATCATTTTAAGTAATGTTTACATTCCGTCATATGTATACAACGGAGAGTGTCTTCTGTTTACAAAATACACAGTGGCAATGCGTACTTAGAAACGCACAAGAGCAAAAATTTCAAAAAAAAATAGTGCTAGCTGATTAACTTATCTATTCAAAGAAAAATGAAATACAGGGGAGGAATTAAGAACAGCGTGTCGTTCACAATAGCGTGCATAATATTGTAACAGCATGTGTGTTGCTAAAGAAGAATGATCAGATGTTGTCACTTAGAGCACGTGACAGCAGAAATGCCCAATGGGGGTCCGTCAGCACGCGATAAGTTGTTATTTATGAATTTCCCTTCAAAATTGACATATAGAGTAATGGCCGCGAGTAATGCTTAAAACACACAAGATGCTTGAAAACACGAATTTAATTAGTTACACTGTGTTATTTCTCTTATTGACACGAACAAATAAAAATATACCGTCTAACAGACAAGATGATTTTTAAAAAAATTTGACCAGGATTGTGAAAAAAGATATTTTTACAGTTTTTTTGCTCCACTGGATGAAGTATGCGCCTTAGCATTCCTTCTTTTACTGAGTAGCCGGGAGTGGCAATGACTTCCTCCATTGCTTTATATTGAGTTACACGCATTACTCCAGTACTTACTCTTAAGGTCTGGTTCTAGACCTTATCTAGCACTTGCTGATTTGTCTTAGCGGCCGTCACACAAGCCGTGGAGGAATATTGAAGGTGCGGCCTCACAGTTCCTAAGTATAAAGTTTCTAGCACCCCAGTTAGTGTCAGCTAACTTACGTAGAATCGCTAGCTTTCGATAGGCCCTAGTTTCAGCGTTTGCTGGATGGAGATTCCATGTAAGTTACGCTTAAATATGTAGCGTCTTCCACTTCAGTCAGAGGAATACCGCTTATCTTGATGGCACCAGCCTTCCGCTTAGGTGACGGTGTGAATAGAGATGTACAGGACTTTTCTGTGTTTACCTGTACGCACCAGTGTTCTGCCCATGCTGAAAGCATGTCTGCAGTTCGCTGCATCTTTAAAGTAGCATTTGATACATACTCTTCCGAACATCAAAGCACAAGGTCGTCTGCATAGAGGGCAGTTTTGACTGCCATTGGAAGATCGTGCAACAAGTCAATTATGAAAAGAATAAAGAGAGTGGGTGACAATACGCCTCTTCGAGTGACACCATGTCGTTGTAAGAACTTACGTCTTTTTACCCCATCAACACTGACTCCAGCGCTTCTGTTGAACAGATAGGTTGATCTATTTGTACTTTTTGCCTCCAATCCCATCCACAAGGAGACCGTTAGTTCAGACTTAGACGAATGCTCTCTGGAGATCGATCCAAGTAACAAATGTAATACATCTTTAATCTCCTTGGCAAGGTGTCTTGCGTGGATTGGAATAGTCTGATGCCATCCTGTTGGTTAGTCAGAATCTGGTTAATATCCAAGTACCACTCCTGCGGCTGATTCAAAATGCTCTCTATGATGCGCTCTCCAACATTTCCGTATGGTCTGAAACTGCTCTTAAAATTATGAACTAGTTTGCTGATGCTTATAGTTTTTTTCTTGAAAGGGGTGTGTTTCGACTTCACGCCTGGCGTCTGATAGCCGATCCTGAAGATCTTCCAGGTCATGTGGGTTGCAGTCTCTCCTGGGCCCCCGAGGAATGCACTTATGTGCAGCTTTCAAAGTGGCCACATTGAAGTCTTTGGTCTCTGCCATCTACATGTATATTTTTTCAAAGGCCATCAGTAAGGTATGCCAGCGTTTGGAGTAGATTGTTGGTTGATCATCAGGGTCATTGATCAGCATCAGTTGGTGTTCATCTTGCTAGGCTTCCCTTTTCCACATCTGTCTATGTCGTCATATCCCCAACTCTGAGAATGGCTGTTAAAGTCACCAATGACAAGAAAGTTGGTGTCCGTAACATGGATAGAATCCAGACATAGAGGTTTGTCTTTTGGGGAGTACAGGGTGACAACATCCATCACCTTGTCGCTCAAAATCTGGTATTCGGGGTCATCCCTGTGCATACTGGTTTGCATTGCTGCAATGTTTTTTCTTACCAGCGTAAGGATTCCTCCTTTTGCTCTTTCTAACCTGAATGTGAAAATGGTCACACACGTGAAATGGTCACAAATGTGAAATAATTTTACCCTATGTCTAAAATCTAAACAACTGTTTCTCACATTTTTCGAAAGTTTTACCGATGGTGTAAAATTATTTCACATTTTAGCTAGGATTAGGGTTTCACATTTGTGATCATTTTCAAATTTAAGGGTCCTAAAAGCGCATTTCACTTACAGCTCGTGAACAGCCCGTCGCTACTGCTTGAAAGGAAACCGATACAAAATTGATAAAAGTATCGCTATTTTGACATGAACGGCCGCTCATACAAGTAAATTTCATTCCATGATAAATGATATATCTATGACCTATTTTGCTTTTTCATAACGATGTAATCAATTAACGTCAGACTGCACATTGTGTGTAAAACGCTTTTAATTTGTTACAAAAAAGGTAACTGGCGGATCAATATAACGAAGTGAAATTTGTCATTACACTGAAAGGCAATCTGACAGAACTTATTTCGATTTGTTTCTTTAAAAATGACTGCCAATTAAGGGAAAGTGTCAGATTTCTATACATTGAAATTCTGTTTACTTTTTTCCCATTGTATAAAACAAAAATGTTATTGATTCCAACATATCAGCATGAAGATCATGCAAGCCTCAAATTAAAATAAAATTAAAATAACTGCTTTTAAATTAGTTTAATTTGTATGCATCATTGTAGCAGATGTCAAACTTTGAAAAATTGCCTAACAAGGATAATGACTTTTACTTTTGGTGCAATTTAAGTGTTTACAGCTTTTAACTGTTTCTATTCTGGTTTGTATCATAGCATTTGAGATATTAAGTAGCCGGACTTTTAAGGATCGGGAATAATAGCGATGTAAGATTTTGTTGCACTTTTTTTCTTCTCACTTTTGTGTGTGTATATTTAGCCTGTACTTTTTTGCAGTTTGTATTCAAAATCAATTTTGTAACTATTTTGCAGGTTATCATTCAATAGCTGAAACATTGATATTTTTAATTCTTAATTTTTACTGGCAAATTTCGCAAATTACAAAACACTGAATATGCCAGTAAAATAATAAGTGAAATTGGAAACAGTACTTGTAGTTCAATTCAATTTTGTTCAGAATGATGAAACAACTGAGCCAAAGCATAAGGGTTTTACCTTTTGAATAGATTGTTACTACACAGACAATTACACATACATATTTCAGCATCGTCGGTCACTCACAGTTGTTGGTCGACGGAGCGTAGCACAATCAACAACAATGGGTGTCCCGACGGTGATGTTTCAGCAGCAGAAGTAAAATGATACTTTCTCTTTAAAAATGACTGCATACGTATTTGAAGAGAAGGGGGTTGTATGTTAACAGCATATCTTCTCTTTCTTCTCTCTCTCATTTGATTTTCACGTTTTCAGACTAAAGATTCACCGGAGATCTGTCAATACTTCCGGTGCAAGATGGCTGCCGGAACCGGAAGCATTTTAACCAGTTTCCTGTCTAGAAAACCAATAGATATCGAGTACGCGGATATCGTGACTGAAGAAACAGACAGTCCAGACGCTTTTAGCATGGATAAACATCAGTGTCAGCAGAGACTTTATATTATAAACAGATCAGGGTCCGGAGAAGCGCAGTATGTGTTGTTAAATCAACGACGCACAGACATAGAATCATATGGCGTTCGATACGAGACGTGGAGGCTGACGAAGAACGTTGCAGACTTTGGTGTAGCCGTCATTGACAACACTCTGTACGTGATAGGCGGATATGACAAAATCAATTGCAAACCTTTGCATAGGGTAGTGAAGTAAGTACATAGAATATGAAGCCAATTATATCAATCATTAACCGGAAAATAATTTGAAAGATAGTGAACATACAGGAACATTTCATTATTGCAACATGAAATCGAGATGAAATCTGTAGAAACTGCAAATGAAGTGCGCCAAACAACGTTCAATACTTTTCTGTTGCATTTGTATTAAAGCACCATGATACGTTGGACCTTAAATAGCATATGCCACTTATTTCCAATAAAGATATCTTATGTGAAGGGTAGTTGTGGTGTTGATGTTAAGGTGTCTGCCGCTCATCCCGGAGGACGCGGGCTCGAGCCCCACTAGGGTCACGATCGTACCTCCTCATATGACACATGTACTGGTTTTTCTATGAAGCAGACACGGGGGTGACTCGATAAGCTACAAACTTTCTTCACAATCAAGCCAGAATAAATTAGTATAAACTAAAGATATCTTACCGACGATATGGACCATCAGTTAGTCGAAACACATTTGTTACGTTGCTTTTTACATCGAACGTACGTGCTATAAATAAAGCACATTAATTTCAATGATGTAACAAAAATAGGGAATGCTAAATATTAGTGACAACGCCTTTTCACGAAGAAGCGAAATTAAGATTAGCGTCAATCGGACATACAGATATGTGCGTCTTTTAACAATTTCGCAGACTTAAATGTGAGTCTAATCGTGAGAAAAGTCTTTTTGACAAGGGACTCAGAGTCAACTTGTATATCTTATTAAAAACTTCACCAAGACCGTCATAAAAGTCATTTTCCGGTCTTTGAACAGAGACACGGCCTAATAATGAGTCTAGTTAATATCAAAATTACAGACCCTAAGTTTTTCATAAAACAATTGCTGTAGTTTCAAAATTGTTGCGACACCTGTTAGATCTACAATAAATAATATATTAATATATAATCATTATAATGTACACGCACCGGAAGAATAAAAAAACACGTGGATACTAGTAGTAACAATAGCGATCCAGTTGAATTCAAAATTACAAAGGTAAAGTATATCGCTTCAGCTTCAGAACTGTTTGACATCTTTTGCTTTTCAGTGATTTAAAATAGTCTTACTTGGCATGACATTACCCGCAATGGTACTGGCCAACACAGCTTATGACTTTTAAGATATAAGTCAATCTGATCGAAATGTTGTCAACGGCATAAAAACAGTCGTTTCAGTGGCTTAGCAGGCACCGTCTTGTTTGCCCGGCATACTGGCAACAGCAGGACAGTTTTGTCTTGTGAAGCGAGTGGGTGTTACAGATAGCGTGCAGCAGTAATAAAAGGATACAGCTATTCTTGGTTCAGTACATTTCATTTCCGGGGTTAGTAAAACGAATTATCTAGTCCTAAACAATTCAACGGACAGTTTTCTTACAAAAAAACATTTATGAATATTAAGCGCTTCAAAGCGACGTGAATAAGCTACACTGTCATCATTTTTGTGTCTTTTTATTCAAACCATTACTTTCTGAAAAGGGAGATAACCTGACCCTTCTTGCCAGTCATAAATTCGTGTGAAAAAGCCGAAAAGTCCAGATTTTGATCGCTTGAATAACAACGATAAACTTGTGACTGCTGATTAATAGGCATGCAATATCTTCTGTTCTTGACTAATATTATAATACAAAATCCGTTATTGCTTTATAAATATAATAATAATAATAATAATAATAATAATAATAATAATAATAATAAAAAATCCAGTTTTTTCTTTAAATCCTTATTCATTTCTGGACGAGCACTGATCATTTCTGGATTTTAAGGTGCCCCCAAAAATTTGAAAATTTGAAAATGTTATTAAATTTGTCGCCTTTAAACGAAGTAAAATTAACAATTATGTATGCTCAGCACATCAAAATAAATTATAAAAAATGCGCGTTGTCAAAAAGCTCTTACTTTAAGGAGGTATGAGCGCTTTTAATCTAAAGATCAAATTCTTTCAAAAGTCATATTATTTTAAACATTAGTATTTAAACGTTAAAATAAAACCAAAAAAATAATAGGTCACCATGCTTTTTTAAGAGTTATACGATTTTTAAACAACCC
>JAUMHA010378775.1:0-16293 GCA_032359765.1 Saxidomus gigantea
ATGACATTTTGAGGTGGTTTAGGTCATATCTTTCTGACAGACAGCAGCTTGTTGATGTTTCAGGTTCATTTTCTTCTTCTTCAAATGTAACCTGTGGTGTCCCCCAAGGGTCTATTCTTGGGCCTCTGCTCTTTTTAATTTACGTAAACGACATGTCTGCTGTAGTGAAAAATAAGCTGTTGTTATATGCTGATGATTCTGCAATACCGTTTATCCGATGTTGAAAAGGTCTTGACTGAAGAACTGAAATTAGTAAGTCAATGGTTAATCGATAATAAGTTTTCATTACAATTAGGTAAAACTGAGTCTATCGTGTGTGGGTCAAAACAAAAACTAAGGTCACAGTCCATTTTAAATATTAGTTGTAATGGCACAACTATTGAATCCAACACATCAGCTAAGTATCTTGGGGTCACTATTGATCAACATTTGTCCTTTGCCTCCATGGCTGACTCTGTTCTTTAAAAAGCCAATGGTAGGTTAAAGTTTCTCTACAGTAAGAAAGATTTTCATACACATCATGCTAAACAGTTACTTGTTATGTCCTTAATTCAATGCCATTATGATTATACATGTTCTCTATAATGGCTTAACACATGTTTTGAAAAATTAGTTACAAACGACTCAGAATAAGATAATCAGGTTTGTGCTTAATCTTGATTCAAGAGCTCATATTGGTCATGAACAATTTAAATTCCCCAATTGGTTACCAGTAAATAATAGGGTTGAACAAAGTATGTTTTGTCATGTTTTCAAGGTCAAAAACAAACTGGCACCTTATTAAATGGATGAATATTTTGTTTCCCAAAACTCTTTGCATTATTATAGCACTAGGCTTAGTAAAAAACGAGGTTATTGTCCCCAAAGGTAAAGGGTTCTTGGTCAAAGAATTTTTGTTTTCTGGGCTCCAAACTTTGGAATACTTTACCACTCAAAATTACAGAAATTAACAAATTTCAATTATTACGGTAGCCATCAAAAGCCATCTAATGATTTTTTTTTTAAATTTAATTTTAGATTTTTCATTTTTAAAGCTTTACTTAACAAGTTCGGCTTTGGATTTTTAGTCAGTTAAGTGTTAAGTTATCTTATTAATTTTATATAGACAACTTTCAGTATATTTATAAGTCATGACTGTGTCTATTTAGATATCTTTTTAGAATTTAAATTTAATTAGTTTGTTGAATAACTCATCAATTCTTGAGGGTATTTAATCCGTATAAGAATCTCAAATTAGTAACTGATGTGATAACGTCTATGATAATTTAATGGCAATATCTAATCTGTGATATGAACATCATTATTTAAAAAAAATTGGTTTCTGGTACATTATATATTATTTAATCTTTTTTATATTTTATTTTATTTTATATACTGTTTGTAAACCATTGTATGTTTTCCCTTGCCGAAATAAATCTATCTAATTGTCTGAAGACAATCGGTACGAAATGGTCCTGCACTTGTTTATTCTTTATCTAGTAATTCTAGGAACTCAATTCTCCGCACAACCTCTAACATTTCTACGAATGACCTAAAACGGAAGTTCCGTGTAACGGTGCTATACACTGCAAAAGAAGGGATATCTTAGGAACTGGGACAAGTTAATGAGTCGCCGCTTCAAACCTTGACTGTTTCCAGGAAACGCTTACCATTATTCCTTTAAACAATCAAACGGTGTTTATGCAAGCATAATTGACAATTACATGTAGTTTGTGATAACTGTTCTGAACGTTTAGTCATGAATTCACAATTTTCTTGTAATCATCTGCAGACAAAAAGCATTATTCAAACACCAATTATGTTCACATATGAAAGGTTAACATCAATTCGTAAAAAGTCGATTGAGATACGTTCATTTCTCAAAGCTTTGTGTGAAATTAGTCTGGTACTAAACACTAATTACATTAATAAACATGTGCTTTTACTCGTAAAGGGTGACGTGACTAATATTAACGAGTCAATGTTTTTTGTACATAGATTCCATCGTGTTTGGAACACTATAATTATAAAAAAATCCAGCAAGTAAATGTAGCAGCCGTACAGGGATATAGCGCTGGTTGTAATATTTCTTTGCGCCTTTTTGCTTTCGTTTTTTTTAATGATATTGTTACAGCTTTTTACGTCATGAAGGTATTTTATCGACGGAAATCACGACAAATAGGATCATCAGCAATAATACCCTTCAGTATGATAATCGCAATTTATTGTAATACATTCACCAACGGTTAAGTATCATTAAAAACAAGCATTGCGAAAGTTGTAGCTAAATAACATAAATATACATGTATATGTATACAGTTTTATTCCTATTGAACATAGTTAAAAAATGGCAAACTCTTTTTGGTCCGCCGGATCATAAAATGATTTTACATCAATTTGATATGATAAATTTGTGTTTGCATGAATTGATGAAAGAAATGGTTGAGCATAACTTCTTTTCTTTTCTTTTTCTTAACATTTTTCTTGTTTTAAGAACTTTTCTTGACCGTACATTATCTGGTCTATTGAGCAGTATTCTAGCTTTAACGATGTATAGAGTGTCGTTCAGTCGGGTACTTGTGATCTCCGTAATTATATTTAGGCACGAAATGCTGGACAGAACCACAGAAAACTATACAGCTATTGAGATCACTTTGAATAATTTATACAACAAACGGACATTTTTTTAATGAATGCTGCATTTAATCAGGAATCTAGAATAGATATAATACCCTAGATACCTGTTTTAATGTAAAAGCATTACAGTGTTTTGCACATGTTCCAAGAGTATCCTGAAGTCCTGACTGGCTCTTTAAAATGCAGATTTGGAAACAGAAAAGTTGTTGATAATTAAACCAACTTTATAAAAACAATCCGCTTGCTCAAAATATTCACTTTAAATGATCATCGGGGCAAGTCATTGTTGCAATTTTTCAGGGGTAAGTTTTAACGTCAAAAGGTTCACATTTGATACATGCTACTGAGTATTTTAACTTCATCGCACTTAAAAAAATGTGATTCAAACTTGCCTACTAGCTCTACATCGACCACCAATGTGTTTACACCGGAATTTAATCAAGGTGCAATTTTGTTTAACAGTATTTTCTATAGAAGAGAATTCGGCTTTGTGTTTTGTGTCCAATTACCAGTTATGCCCTCAAGAAAAATGTAACAAAGGGGGACAATTAAAAGATATGCAAGGTAGAGTTATGGTTCTTGTACACTGTCCTTCCTCACACTTTCCTGTATCACTGTATGAAGTTTCAAGTAATTCAATTTCATACTTTTGTAGTTATAATCTAGACAAGAAAAATCAATACAGGGAGATAATTAAAATATGGCAGTAACGGGTTACGGTTCTTGGATACATGATGCACCTCTTATTGTATGCAATTTGAACACATTTCCTACAGTACTTTTAGAGATATACTTTGGGCAAGAAAATGGAACAAATGGGGATAAGGGCCAAGATTGCCCTATATCGCTCACCTGGCTTAATTGGCTATGATACAGGGTCAACAATCGGATCACACGAAGGGTCGGGTTTTACCTGGGGATCATGATTTGAACAATATTCATAGAGGTCCACTACACAAAGCTACAATCAAACATCCAAGCTCTGGACCTTGTTGTTTTAGACCAAACAGATTTTTGAAGTTCTCCCTACCACGGACCTATAAACAGGTCAGTGTCCCTACTAAGTCTATGTCAAAGAGTCAATTTTGGCCCGGGTCATGATTTGAACAATCTTGGTAATGCTACATACCAAATATCTAAGCTCTGGGTCATGTGGTTTCAGAGTGTTTTTTAAAGTTTTTCCTATACATTGTACAAAGCTTTGTGCATTCAAGTGACCCCTCACCCCCACCCCCTGCTGGCCAAATTTTGACCTGGTTGTCATGATTTGACTGGCGATCTTGGTAGAAGTCCACCAGGCAATGCTACATTCCATATATAAAGCTGTAGGCCTTGTGATTTCAGAGAAGAAGATTTTCGAAGTTTTTCCAATATAAGCCTATGTAAAATCAAGTGAGCCCCGGGCAGGGTCAATTTTAACCAGGGGCTTATGATATGAATATTCTTGGAAGAGGCCCAATAGCCAATGCTTCATGGCAAATATCTAAGCTCTAGGCCTTGTGTTTTCAGAAAAGTTTAACGTTTTTCCTATGTAAGTGGCCTATCTTAAATCTACTGACCCCCGGGCAAGGTCAAGTTGGACCCGAGGGTCAAAATTTAAACAACTTTGGTAGAGGTCCGCTAGACAGTGCGACACACCAAATATCTAAGCTATAGGCCTTGGAGAATATTTTAAAAGCTTTTCTTATTTGTTGCTATACCAACCAGAGTTCTACATTGAATGAATTCCTTATTACAACTTTGATAGAGCTTCATGCAAGAAACGTCCCAGCCAAGGTTCAACATTGATTATAGTGGTTAAAGACGTGTCATTGGAATGAAATGACAGACATACGACAGACACCAGTGGGAGAGTTGTCACAGTATCTCACCATGGCATTTGATGCCAGGGGAGCTAATCAGGCAAGGTAGAATTATGGATCTTAGGCACTGAAATTACCTTCATTGTGTTCACTGTATGAAGTTTCAAGTAATTTTCGTTAATACTTTTGCAGTTATGCTCAAAAGAAGTGGGGCAAGATGGATGGACAGACAAGTTGGTTTCGATGTTCCTTCAGGGCCATAAAAAGCAATATATTGTCTCCCTAACATATTGATCTCTAACAGACAGACGATCACCAACGTCAAAACATAAAACTTCCATTCGGATGTGTAAAAAGGATGAAGGTAGAGATAAGGTTCTCGGTCACTGCACTTTCGATGGCTTCTACCAACATGTATATATATATATTTGTGTTTAAGGAGTATTAAAAACAACACTTAAAACAGAAATAAGAATTAATTTTTATTGCTTTTTACAATGTACAGTTCACCACAATTTACTTTATGAAATGATAATTGACAAATGAACCAATCATGAACTCTGAGATGATTTTTTTTACAGTTTATAAAATAACATACAACATTTTAGAAACTTTTCTCAAGCTACCAAATATTCAACACAGAAATAAACTCCAGTGTAAAATAGTGTAATTTTCTCTACAATAAACGGTGGGAATTTAATCTGTAAGTGACATGTCTACAACACTAAATGAATGAAAAATACAGTTACACATATTTCAACTACACATTCAACCTGTGATGGCATACTCGAGTCACACATGACCAACAATGACATATGTAAATAATACATTATACATCTGACCCGCATTGATATATGCAAATAATACATCCATCTTTGGCAAACACCAGTAATACATTTAACCTATAATGAGATAGGTAAGTAAATACATCCGAGATGCAATGCTACACCAAAGTACTATTTTTAATGTGTAATGGTATATGAAAGTACCATACATTTAACCTGCAATGGTATATTAAGTACCAAACATTAAACAGCGATGGCATTAGTAACCAGTAAATCTGACCTGAAACAGTTTGTGCAATAAATACATCAGACATGCTATGGTAAAGGTCAGGGAATGAGACTCTTTTGCCTTTAAGAGATTCTGTTCTATTTAGTTTAAACAGTATTTATTTCTAGAAAGATAATACACCATGTATGACAAATTGTAAACTAACATTTTAACGACGATATACACATAAGTCATCCGTTGTATTATTTGTTATCTGTTTTATTTAAAAGTCTATTCAAAAACGGAAAACTTTTCTGTATGTTGACATGCTATGCTATTTACCACTATGCTAGACTGTATTAGGCGCTGTTCCATTTACCACTACGTCTGTCTGTATTTTAAACTATTTCGGCGATTTTAATATACAAATTATGTCACTGGCAAAATTATTTCAGTACACCAAACAGACACAACAACTATAACTGATAGAGAACGCTGTTTGGAACTTATAGATGGATCAAACCTGCAACATAAAGTAACATAGCTTTACACACCTGAGTAACGAGGGCTTTTCATAAAACATACAAACAACTACATGTATATGATTTCTTCTTTTTCCTGTTTAAAATCCTTCCACTGATATTGTGAAACTCTGTCAAAACATGAATACACCCCATGTACATGTAATATAGCACACTGGATAAAATGCAAATACATTTTTGTATTGTACAAAGAATTTTCTCTTAGATCCTGAAGAGTGAGTATATGTTGTATGATGTAGTATACAGCACACTTGGAATATCCAAGGTGTACGTGTTACTGCCATAAGCAGTAGTGCCAACAGCTAGGTATAGTTCCCCATATGCATGGAATTCCTTGTCAACATGGTTACTTTAAGGTGTGTACATTCCTTTTTTGGGGGGAACTGAGTACATGTATGTCAGTTTCAGGCTTTGCACAAATAACAAAATTGTTCAAAAAACTTTACTGTAATTAGGTAGGCATGACTTAAAACTCCGTATCTAACCTGACATAGTTCATGCCATATCTTGGATAGAATCCCAGTTCTAACCATATTTATGAAAACTTTACATAAATCGTAACACTATTTTTGAACAAAAAAATATTTGCAACATATACCTTCATTGAATTACATTCTACACAAAATATTCAAACATTAAAGTTTATTGTGTTTACACAGCCAGGGGGAATATAATTAACATGAAATTACATTAAATGACTAGACACTAAAGATTCATTTCTTGCTCTGATAACAGAAACAAATACAAAGATTTTTAAATTCACTGTTAATAATACGCTGGTCTTTATTTTACCCAATGCCCGAGTCATAATGTACCATGCATAATGTACCATGCATAATGTTCCATGACCCAGTAATATACAGACACATTTAATACCTGCAACTATTGGATTAATGCCCTTTTCTCTTTTATTTGGTAATTAATATTTTTCATGTGTAAAAAGAAATACAAATAGCGTTGTTTGTATGAGTGAACTATGTCGTATGTAGTATTAGAGGTAACTCTTTCATCACGAGAGCCAAGCTTTGTTGGAATGTTAAAAATAAAGCACCAATGTATGAACAGGACATCTGTTTGATATCTTACCTTTCTGTCAATGTTGAGTAAATAAGAGAAAAACGTAACTGAAATATAGCATGTTAAATAGATACACAGAAAGCAACTAGAGATGTCACTGAAGGTGATTCATGACCCCAACAATACACCATGACTAAGTGAATGTTCAGTGTAGAAGGGGACATACTTTGCAATTTGATCTCAGCAGAGTTATTTACACCGAGGACCTAAGTCTGAATGGTACCGTTACTAGAATTATAAACCTGACTGTGCACAAAGTCTGAATGGTACCGTTACTAGAATTATAAACCTGACTGTGCACCAAGTCTGAATGGTACCGTTACTAGAATTATAAACCTGACTGTGCACCACGTCTGAATGGTACCGTTACTAGAATTATAAACCTGACTGTGCACCAAGTCTGAATGGTACCGTTACTAGAATTATAAACCTGACTGTGCACCACATCTGAATGGTACCGTTACTAGAATTATAAACCTGACTATGCACCACGTCTGAATGGTACCGTTACTAGAATTATAAACCTGACTGTGCACCACGTCTGAATGGTACAACAAATATGTACATGCTAAAAATGTTTTAAAGTACTGCTGTAAATACTTATTAAAGTATACCAACTTGTAATTTGGGATGCAATGGCAGGTAGTAAGACAAAGCGATGCCCATATAGCATTCAGTAGGGGAATAATAAATAAAACACAGACAACATCGAACTTACATACAACTGATAACGAACATCTATGTAAACTATCTATTCTAAAATACTGGCAAAAAATGTCTTTGTTTAAATATGATAACTGGAACTTGATAATATTTCCCATTTTTAATCAGTGGTTATACGGATCACAAGAATAGATCATTTTCCAAAAGGAAGTAAAGAGAAACAAGAACTCAACATTGACCTCAGTCGCTCACCTATTTAACACTCTACAATTTGACTAGCGAAATTTCAACAAAAAATGTAAAAGAATATGATTTTGGAAAAAGCCTATACTATTTTTTTCAATTTTACAAAAATGGTCGAAAGATTTCCTGGAGTGTTGGTATGATAAAAATATGCTGTCATTATTAATATAACAGCTGATTTAAAAACACTTTAGTAAAGAGATTAATTTTTGAGACCATTTATTTCATAAACCAAGTATGTTTGTGACAAGTATAACCAAGACCAATCACTGTAGGCAATTCATACACACAAAAGCAATGCATGATTAAAGATATCTGACGGAAAATAAAGTTTGGCTGCACTGAGTAAAAGAACAAATTGAACCTTAAGCAGATTGACACTGAATCTTGTATACCCAACTACACATCTTATGAAAGAAGAACACAGGCGCTGTAAGGAATAACAAAAAAAATCAAGATAAAAATAAATTGCTTCAAGTGTAGATAGATTCCAGATAACCCAAGCATACTATCAGCTCTACAGAGGTATATTAACACCAGTTAAAATAGAAAAAATAACAGAATAATTACTGGAGCTTAGTGCAGGTTTCGAATATTTCAACTCTGAACAGGCAGGCAGTTTACCTAACAATCTGTCATTGAAAGGACCAGATCAGACTTCCCGATTCTTTTTGGATGAAGAGTCAGGGGCTTAAACCTATAAACCTCAGTCTGAGTGTAGGGCTATAATGACAACATCAACCACTCAACCACGGAGGTAGATCTAGAGTTTTTGTGCCTTTGCTACCTACCACACAAAATTCAAATACCACCAAACTAATTTTTTGTCAAAACAACAAATCAAATACAAAAAATTTCTGAAATGCAGTAAACAGAAAGTGAAAATATTAAGTAAATTTTGTTATTATTATTATTGCACTTGTAAATGATTTATTGTGGCATCATTCTGCAGTCTTTCAGTAATTGAAACTATCTACGTATCAGTTGCAGCAGGACTCTGGTCGCTGACCTTTGACTTTACATACATAATCAGGTGTAACCCATTATTATAACAGGTGTACAATAAATCCTATGTGCTTCAAAGTGTAATGAATTGCAAAAAAACAATGGTAATGCAAAGATGCATCTTGGCAAAAACTGTGAGCTTTGACTACTTAAAGAGCTACTGGTGCTTTGGAATTAAGTGTGTAACTGTGATTCAATTAAAGTTAATAAGTTCTATAATACACCGTGCATTTCATGTACAGTTGGTCTTATCAATGCAGACTGTGTGCAGCCAGGTAATAAAAAACTGTGTGACAGGCAGTTATCTATCACCCCATATTTTAGTGGCATAAATTTAATACTAACATGACTGACATGAATAGACATGAACAGACAGTCGAAAGTCAACAGTTATTGCCAAATTGCATCGACTATACATTTCTCAACAACAGTCCAATACATTTTTTACAGCTCTAGTTATCACTGCAGGTGACTCATAGCAGCACCAATGTACCTTGTAGAAGGAGGTATGATCTCTTATATAACCCAAGCAGAGTTATGTACCTTAAGATCCTAAATGGTACAATGATTATGCACATGAATACAAAGTTTTAGAGCTATGTAGCAAGTATAATCTTAAGATCTTTAACTCCTAAGTGTGACTTTGACCTTGAGACGTCTTGTGAAATGAACATAGACCCAAACTAGGGACTTATGAGAAAATCATAGTCTCATGACACATCGTTTTGATAACATGAACATTCCATCAAAGTTTCATGAAAATCCTTCAAAAGTTTTAAGAAATATGGATCAGATACAAAAATGATCCATAAGTATGATCTTGACCCAGCATAGTTCCTACCTAAAGTTATAAAGACATGTGACGTAACTTGACAGGACTAAGTGACTCCTATATAGCTCCCATAAACTCAGTTTAATGTGGCTATAATTATTTAACTACCCATTAAAAGTCTTGATTCCTGAGAAACTCTGTGAAACATGATATAAAAAATTAAAACAAAAACTCCAAAATATACTTCTTTAAACTAAAAATTTCTTTGGCTCAATACAGATCTGGATATTACTTCATCAAATGACAATAAAAAATGTGTCAGAAAAATAGTCAACAGGTAACTTCAAAAAACTTCAAAAAAAAGTCAAAACATAAAAATATAAGAAAAAAAACTGTGAAAAGCAAAATCTGGTGGTCAAACAAATGCCCGTATTAACAGTACATATTACTTGTTTAAATCATGATGCAAAAAAAAGAACACTGTACATTCTAGAAAAGAGGATAGGCTGTTTTATCAAGCACTTTATGTAATGTGCTATAGGGAATAGATCCCACATACTGAATGATGTTATTTCAACAATTTTCAAAGTGGGATTCTACTTCAAAACACGTTTTTGTTTATAAATTAAACAAAGCCAGATCTCATGCTAGCTTTGCAATTTCAAAACTGATTTCTACAATACAACTACTATTTGCAAATCCACTTTTTAGTGATACTTCATAAATTTACGAAGTATTATGATTTTTAGCACTAACTTATTAAGACTTTATTTTGTTTCCATTCATATATCAGCCATTAATACCGCAGCATGAAAATATTCATGAAAAACAGCTGTTTTATCAGATATAAATATAGAAATTAACTTTATACATGTTTCAGAAAGACAGAGTAAGTTTTGTATCTAATGACAAAGTTTGAATAATATATCTGCGATTATGTTGACGACTGAGACATACATTCAAACATGACTTCCTTCCATCTACGGTTGAAATATTTACGCATGTTGTGTCCACACTGACCTACTTCTGAGTCGTCCTCATTGAACAGCTGACAATTGTCAAACACAAGTATAGCATCGTTCATGAATTCACTACGTGTCTGATAGCTGAAATGTACATTTTATTTCAGGTTAACTTTCACCATCTCATTTTTATATAATCTCTCTGAAAACTTGCAAGATAAACTTAATCATCATATTCTGGCTCATTTTCTAGGAGTTTAAAAAAGTTGATTTGAACAGTACATCAGCTCTATACAAGCTTTCTGTTTACCTAACCATAAGAGCAGGTAGTTTACCTAACCATTATTAATAGGCATTGTCCTTTCTATCATAACCTGGGTCATAGTAAATAACCAAGACTTGTGCATTTCTTATACAATCTTTCATACTTATAGCATAAGGGTGGTAATGGGGCTTGAACCTATAACTCTCAGTGATAGGTCAGTGATCACAGGTACCCACCTTCATCACTCAACTCTCAAGGAATGCCAGAAGTTATTTTATAACATTTCAAATATAAGTTAAGTCTTTAATAATAACTTTTAAACAGGAAATGAGGCTTACATATGGTCCCTGAGTTTTATTTTCATGGTTCCAAAGTCCATGGGGCTCTTTATGTACTTCCTGTATGAGGGGAAGTGTTTACAATTGACTGGTTGTAAGAATGGCCATCCATCTTCATGCTTCATCATCTCTGTGTGAAGATCTCTGAAACAAGAGAAGATAACTCAATCAACTTCCTGTATAAGAAGTGTTTACAACATGTTGAATGTAACAATGCCAAAGTTTCAAACAAAAAGTTTCAAACACACATTTGTTCACATGTGACTCTTCCAATGATTTAAGGCTAAAGTTCTTGCATCTTATATTACCCACTCTCAATGACTGTGTCCTAAAGTTTTACAATGTTTTTACCAGATATAGGAATTGTGAACGCTATGATCAAATTCTTCTGAAACCATTTAAATCTGCAACCTCAGGGTTGGGCATATCATGCTCTAACCCTCACACGACAGTTCCCCTCCATCAACTATACTTACTTGCATATTTTCAGATCTGTTGACTGCTCCTCTAACTTCATTTTTTCATCATCATTGTCTTTGTCCGTCTGCTTCTCACCATCTACCAGTCTGTCACCTGGACTGTCTTCCTTTTTCTTTTGTGGACTATCACCCTCAGACTGGGCATCTGAAGTTTTACGTTTCCGTGGGATTCCAAAGTCAGATCTGCGTTTACGACCAGTCGGTGTGAGATCTGGGACGGGCGTGGACGGAGTAGAGGCACTAACTGCAGAATTCTTCCTTACACGTTTCTTGGAAGATAACTGACAAGAAAAACAACAGTTTACCGTTAGAAGATTGTAAATATATAAGTAAAGATATAAATACATGTAAAGCTGCGGGAACTACAATGACATCCCTTAACATTTGTCATTTTTACCAGACAAGAGCTCCTCAGAATGGTAGAAGGATTCTAATACTTACAGCAGGTATTTTAATCAAATGGCGTTCATCTGAGGCATGCTCTAACTGAATACATTGACAAGATAAAGAGGCTCCAGCTGCGATTAACAGATTCATAAAATGATAACTTTAACAGCTTCTATCATATGAGCAGCTACCAAATTTGTTAAAAATGTTTCAAGACTTTGTTAAGTTATATAATTTGGTGTAATTTGGTGTTTTCATACCTCCTTTAAAAGACTCCAATTAAGTTTAATTTCAGTTCTCAATCTTTGAAATATTTGTTTTTGCTCCTCTTTAATCAATTCCTTATTTAGTGCCCTGAAGGCTTGAAGGTATTGTTTATATCGACTTAATTACTGAAAGTATTATAATTACTGGGGTATGAAACCCCCCCCCCCACCACTTGTTTAATGACCACTGTGCTCACATTTTACCAATTTCCATTATTATTCAAAGCTTACACAATTGGACAACTTTCTCAGGTTTAGATACAATCAAACCTGCGGATGACCAGGTATCTTCCTTTAGAGAGCAATGTTTTCTCTTTGTTGTTTTTTTATTCAGTGGTCTTTCCTTATATTGTTCCCAACCCTTTTCTAAACCACTTCAGTTATTCACAGGCAGGCAGTTTACTTAACCATTTGTCATGTGAAGGGCCAGTACTAGATTCTCGTCCTCTGTAAGGACTGCCAACTTTCTTACAGAGTCAAGTTGAGGTGGTCTTTATCACAGTTTGACTGTAGAAATGAACAATGAGATTCCACCTACCTTGTTACTATCATCACAAGAGGCACAAAACCATTTCCTTGGTACCCTGAAATCAAAAGTAAATACATTCAGAACATGTTTTTATTTCATTTTACAAACTCTTCCCCTCCAACTTTCCCTGCCCCAACCCCACTTTTCTTTGGTGTTGTCATTCTAAACAAAACTATAATAAATTGCCAATATTACTGCAAACTGAGTAATTTTCGTGTGATAAAAAGTCAACGATTTGTGAGCAGACAGACTTATTCACAAGTTTTAAATTCACTAAAGCAGAAAACTCTAGTAGTAAATTTATGTGAAATGAATTTATCCCGAGATATTCAAATTAGCAAAGTGGAAAATTCACGACAATTAAATCATCGCAAATATTAATCAATTTACAGTAAATTATACCTAGGCAGTGGTGGGTCCAGGCACTCTATATGTATACATCTGTTACAGAGATTACATTCCGCCATTTTGCCGAACCTTCGTCCGCACACCAAACAACAGGACTCACCAACAGCCTGAAAGAAAACAAACCTATGTTTATCAAAAATATCTAAGACGATGAATATGTCACAAATAATGTTAGTAGTACTGGCATATTCTATTTAAGAGATTTCCCAACAGAATTATAGTTTAAGTGCAGAGACATATTGCACAATGCTTTGATAAAAGGTTAACTATAAAACTAAACTGATGGCTGGAAAAATACACAAGATACTTACGCATTTGGCCACTGTGAAACTTATTGATTTACAGTATGCTTTACAAAGTTGAGTCTAAAATTCGCATCAACAAAAGCTGACTATTTCAAGGACACCTTTTATCTTACATACCTGATTTCAAGGTAAAATATGTAACAACTAGTACTGTCAACTAGAGGTGTGTCCTTGAGTAACACACCTGATGTCCTTGAGAGACACATGTGATGTCCTTGAATGTGTTACCTGGTGTCACATGTGCCTCAGAACATGTTGCTATAAACGGGTATAACACTGTAAACTTTTGACTCTCTCTGATCAGCAATTTTGTACTTTTTATTCATTCATGTTGTCACAATAATATTTTAACAAATCAATAAGTATCTATACACACCTTTGATACACATTCATAACAATACCAGTCCCCATCTGGAATGCTTTCCAACTTGGGCTGAAAACAAAAAATCAACATAACTCATCTCACTGATAACTGGCTTAGAAATTTTGCAAAGGATAGGCTAATAAGGGCCAAAACATCACTGCTTAGTTAGTAACTTTCAACTTTATTGGCAAATCAGCAAATTACTTGCCTTTGGCCATTTACATTGTATAAGTAAGAATGTGGCTTAAGTCACAAGTAAAAAAATCCTTGTTTTTATGTATGGAAATGCATATATTCAAAATGCATGTTCCCTAGATATATTATTTAATACATAGACAAGAGTCCTATTAAATCATAAAGGCATTTTCTACATATCTTAAAGCCAAAAGTCTTCAATCAAGGGTAAAATATCACTTAAATTATTGGTTCTGTGGATTATACAAGTCATGTATACATGCATTTATTAAGAGAGTTTGAAATAAACCTAGAATAAACTGTCCCATACGAACTCCTATGGTAAATACCGTACTGTAGCACAGTGATACAATAAACATATACAGTGTTTTACAGCTGTCTATATCTTACCTTGAAACAGTATGTATGGTAACCACGGTCACAACCGTCACATAGCAACAGCTCAGCCTCATTGTCATCTTTACGACAGATCTGACAAAGCTGAAATATGGTAATATGACAGTAGTAGAAGATTTTAATAATAAGAAACATAAATACCAGAGTAATATTTTGAAAATAAAATCATTACATGTATGTAGGTGGACTTCTGTTTAAGAACATTTTGTTGCAAGATTCACTTTAACTGGGCTGTTTTACAATTTCTGAGATTTAATTGATTAGTTTTGAAAGTGAGCTCATTTCTAGCCAATCATACAATATACTGAAAATTTAAAGAATTGTCTTTGAGAAAAGTTTACAATTATAGAACTTCAAATTCAAATTTGTGTGTCACTGGTTCTCCCAGGTTATTTCATAGTACAAGAAAGGAATTATTAATTTATACAATATCAGACTAGGATAAGCCTATCACAGGTCCATAATTATGTAATCAAATGTCTCGCTGTTAAAATTTTCTTACCACTTTCATGATTGACTTTTCCCAAGCCAGTGAATTATTTAGTTGTATCAGACACAACATAAGCTGTGCTGGAGAGCTAGCCGTTGCCACGGCAATACGCCACATCTGAAGACCAACAGGGAGATTCTCAAAGTCAATCTCCGAATCTGGATCATCCATTGTTTCCAAGTGACTGGAGGATGACATACTGTTTAAACTGATTCTATGTCTGCAAAAATAATGTGGAGGGTTTAGACATATAAACGTCTACATTACACAGGAGGGTTCCAAATATAGGGGGATGCAGAGGTTGGGAAACCTGTTCCTAAAACCGATCTGATTACTCGATTGTCTTCTTTGAAAAAGATTATTAAAATTAAACCAGTTCAAGCAGACTGTGTACTTTTCTATAGGCTTCTATACTGGAATCAAACCTACAACATTAACAGCCTTTCACTGAAAGATGATACTGATTAAGGGAGCCTTAGGGAAGATAACAAACCCATTTCAGACATACATAACATTAAATGGATGTCTCAATTTACCAACTAGAGAAAGCATTTTACAATTTATTTAAGGAATCAAACAAGATCAAATATCCTTTTAAGACACATCTTATATAATCTGTACATCTAATAAATCAAGCGGATAAAGCTTTTAAAAGACAAAGAGGAAATTTCAGAATAATACTTACGCCTTAGACAGAGGTGGTTTGAGGTATCTGCGTTCAACATTTGATTCTAGCTGCAGCAGACGTTCCTTTGAAGCTTCCAATGGATACAGGTCATTCTCGTCCTTCTTCGGCTCGCCGCGTGGAATGATTCTGATGTCTGATTCGTCAGAAAATGTCTTGGGTGCAAGTTTCCAACCCTACACATACAATTAAAATCATATTTGAAGGTGCACAATATATCATCTTTTTCTTCCATACATGAGCTTCACAGTTTTGAGTTCCAGTAAAACTATCACTTTGTCCGTGTATAGTCTAAATTCTAAACTGTATTTAAGGCCCAATTTTAAACTGTTTTTAAGGCCAAATTCTAAACTGTATTTAAGGCCAAATTCTAAACTGTAATTAAGGCCCAATTCTAAACCGTATTTAAGGCCCAATTCTAAACTGTATTCACGGCCCAATTCTAAACTGTATTTAAGGCCCAATTCTAAACTGTATTTAAGGCCCAATTCTAAACTGTATTTAAGGCCCA
>JAUMHA010378776.1:0-10376 GCA_032359765.1 Saxidomus gigantea
ATAATTACATGCGTTTATTACCTCACTCTGCGTTTGGAGCACTTAATTATCTGTCATTACCGTTAAGCCGTTCTGATGATAGTTTCGTCAATCATTATGTTTATTCTTTTCTGTAAGATAAAGTATATTTTTAGCAGAATTTAGATATTTATAATTATTGCTGTGAAGATACGGATAGTTAATACTTATCGCATTCCTTTATTGTTTCAGTTATATTCCCAGTTGTAGTCCCGATGTCTTTCATTATAAACCATTGCGATACAATTGAACAGCTTAGCCATATCATAAGATTCCTTATATATACTAGTATTTCACTCAAAAATCCCTACGCATTTTTAAATAAAACATTGTAGGTTAAACTGTAACCGATGTACAACGACCAGTTTCATGTATGATCTCAAGATTATTTAAATTTTATCAACAAACTTTAAAGAAGGGAAAGATTGTTTAACATATTCCTAGCATATTGCATGGCGTTTAGGAACAACTCAAGCTTCTGATTCAGGTATAAAGCCAGTTGGCACGTCAGATGGAATCGACAACATAGACATACATGCTGATACAAATTCTAAGGTTATACATGTATCAATTATCCTCAATAAGTAATTCTTATGAATATTCTTTCAAACGGCTACGCATCGAAAGCTAATTGACTTTATCTAGAAATAACCATATGAAGGTGAAAGGCACATCCTTTGTCATAATAAAAACCGAAGAAAAATATAAGATTATGTTGAGATATGCTTTACATTGAGATGACGTTTTAAAAAAAATATCACATCGCAAACTGCTGATTCTGAGACAGAGAGCAAACCCGACACAAACTAATAATTCTGACTCTTCGGAACAAACAGAAGCCTAAGTTAGACCAATACAAATACAACAACCAAATAGGCCTAACGTTATATACTTAGCCCTATTGGCGTGTCCAATCTTGTATATATTTTGTTCTCGGTGACCTTGAGTTTTAAATGAGACATTAAATACCGGAAATTGCAAATAGACAGACAAAACGATCGCTATCAATTTTGTGAGCTGTTCCAGCACATAAATAAAGATGCATATTTTGTTGGTCTTTTATTTTCTGAAAAAGTATGAGCCTGCACCGCGAATCCCAATAAGATCAAAATCGTTTTCGACCACCTTATATCTCATTCGTGTTCGATTTGATGCTTTTCCTAGACAATGTAATCCTACTAATTTTTTAACGCGACCAAAGTCCTCATATATTTCAGGTTTTAGCAGTATCATCTTTTTTCCTATTAAGTATTTAAAGTACGCGTTTAGGGGAAGTTTTTAATTGACGTAAGTATAATAAAAAATAAAGTGATGTGACCGCTCAGCGTGGTATGTAATCAGTTTCTTGCAACCCAACATGGATATTTGAACATGTGTGAATAATGTAATATATAACTACGTAGTGCTTGAGTATTTCCGTTTAAATACTTTTAAATGTCGACGTTTAAAATATTGATTATATAATGTTACAATATATAGATCATATGATTTTCTTTAAAACGGAGACCTTGATATAATTCTAGGTTGATTACATTATCTTGTTTGTCTTCACCACGACCCTTTAATATTAGAGTTAAGAAAAGTATTTCTCAGAGTGATTTCTTATTTTATTTGTTTAACTAACTAAGTATCCGGCGTTCAAAGATTTCCTAACTTAAGATGAATGTAATTGCAGGAACAAGTCGATGGGTCTGACCTAGCCTCTAGTGCAAGCAAAAACCAAATTGATAAGGAAAATGACAGCAGCGATATTGACAAGAAAAATGATACGAATTCAGAGGTAAATTGATATTCGACAAATAAATATCTCCGTTTATTTCTTTTCAAGTAGACTTTCATGGAATTCAAAAAAGATTTATTGTACAAAATCGGAAGATAAAATACCATTTGCAGGCGAATTTATATAATTTTCAATGGTAATAACTGATTAAAATTGTGGTCGTCATTTCAGAAAGAAACTGAAACTACTGACGAAGGGGCACTTAAAAAAGAAGACACTAGACTGAGAACAGATGATCTAAATCTTGTTCGTGATACTTTGGGACAGCCAACGACTGAGGTAAGATATGTTTCAATTAATCAGTGATGATAGAAGAAGCTTAAAATGCTGGAATTATGTACGTATAGTATGCGTTCTGCTTTTGTATCACCTGTAATTGACCCTTACTGCTTGATCAATATTTGTTACTCACGTAAACCTGACAGAATCAGAATTTGTGTCCCAAGTAAGTCTGGAGTGTACTATTGTCATGGTGTCTAACTTTGTCTTTCGGTTGAAAAGATTGAACTTCTTTCGCTAAGTTTTTAGCTCATCTTAGCTTATGGTGAGGTTTAAGAATGGCTGGATATCCGTTGTCCGTCGTCACATTTGCTTCTAGTGACATCTACTCTGAAACCACTAAGGCAATGTTGATGAAACTTGGCAGCAAAGCTTTACCAAAAGTGTTAAAAGAATTTCATTCTGGTTGCCATGGCAATGGAAAGGAAAAACTTATTTTCTTAAACCACAAGGCCCAAAGCTCTACCAAAATTGTTCAACTCTTGATCCCCGGGTCAAAATTTTCCTCGCCCGGAGGATCACTTGATTTGGTATCGGTTGCCACTGGATAAACTTAACAATTCTTCTTCTCTTAAAACACAAGGCCCAGAGCTTAGATATTTGGCATATAGCATTGCCTAGTACTCCTCTAACAGAATTGTTTTCATAATAAACCCCAGGTAAAAAAGCTTTTATTTTCAACACCATAATGCCTAGAGCTTAAATTAGTGTGTAACATTATCGAGTAGAATTCAACCTGGGGTAAGGTGTCACTTGTATTTTTTATGCATGTATTACTTTATAGGAAACCCTTATAAAATACGTCTTCTCCAACACCACAAGACCTGGAGCTGAAATATAAAGGATGTATCATTGACTAGTGAACATCTTACCCCTAGAGTCAATATTGGCCCTGCTCAGGGTGGAAGGATCACTTGTTTTACATAGACTTATGTAGGAACACATTTCAAAAGCGTCTTCTCTGAAACCACAAGGCCCAGAGCTTAGATATTTCGCATGTAGTATTGCCTAGTAGACTTCTTTTTTTGGGGTCTGCCTAATCTTCTTTCTCTGTCTTCTCCCTTTTCCCTCTGTGCAACCTCCGCTCGCACTAGTCATCGGCTATCCGTTCTCACGTACTCTTAGCCGAATATTGCTGTATATTCCTTTTCTACTGTGATTCTCACTTTTCACCTGCTTTTCAATTGTTACTTTCTCGTTTTTCTCTTTGTTCGCTTATTGTCATGGGATAGATTTTTCCCATGGTACTCTACGGTACTCTTTCACAATTTACATAGCTATTACTGAGCTATTACTTAGCTACTATGTCACTGTATACTCCGGACACGCCAGCATTTTCCGTTTACCAGCGTTCCTACTTTCGGACTTTGTCACAAGTTAGCAGAGGCGCACTCGGTACTAATGGAGAAACATTAAAATTTGATAAGACAGTTTTTGTCGACGCTTTTGCGTCCAGTGCATTAACCACTGGGCTGTAGAGGACTCGCCTAGTAGACTTCTACCACAATTGTTGACACAATGACCCCAGTGTAAAAAACTGACCCCGCCCTAGGAGACAATTTAATTTACATTGGTTTCTATAGAAAAAGCTTTTAAAATCTTCTCCTTGAAGACCACAAGGCCTAACGCTTAAATATTTAGTGTGTAACATTATCTAGTGGACCTCTAATTAGATTGTTCAAATCTTGCCCTTGGGGTCAATATTGACCTCGCCCAGGGATCACTTTTAACAATCTTCTTCAAGAACACACTGTTAAGATCTTTGAAATTTGGTGTGTAACATTATCTAGTGGACCTCTAGGTTGACCAACCCAGGGGGTCACTGGTTTTAATAAAGACTTATATAGCACTTTTTTAATCTTCTTATTCGAAACCACAAGGCCTAGAGCTAAGATATTTAGTATTTATTATTGTCTAGTGGACCTCTACTAAGTTTGTTCAAACCATGCTCCCAGATCGAAATTGTAAAAACATATGGACATTTGTGTCTTACACAAATACTCATTGGCCACTTTCGGTATTGCATTTCGAAAATTAGCAAATTATGAAACCTATGTTCAATCAGATATTACTAAACTTGCAAACGGTCGTCTGTTCCTATTAGAACAACATCTATTTGAAGTTATTGCTATCTTAACAAGCGTTTATTTATGCTGTGAAAATTGTGTCTGTATTGTCGAAGGTGTTTTGTGTTTAGAGAGGTAAGGTCAGCTCATATACAAACACAAACAAAATAACATATATGCACAATACTTAAATGTGCATTTGCATTTAAATACGTTTTCAGACACGTATTTAAATTTACATGGGGACCGAAATACTGTATTATACCATTATTATCATAGCGGAGTGTGTTTAATTTAATGTAATAAGGAGTATGCAGGATATGTCGTAACAAGCGATGTCATTACAAGTGGAGTTAACTTTACTTTGTATTGTGGTGATACATGTTGCTTAAAAATAACGACGGACAGTGTTCGTTTTAACGTCATATTCTTATATGCTAATAAGTCTAATACGATTTTTAAGCTCTCGGACAAGAAAGGCGGAACTTCGATTATATGAAAAACTTTATTATTTACGGGTAATCTGTTTTACTGTCGATTTTTTGGATGGATTCTTAAAACAGTTAATGACAGATGTTGTCATAATTCCGTGTTAATATATAAGTTGAACACTTTCGGTACTGTACGCATTTACAAATGATTGTCTACTTTGTACGATTGTGAGTCAGGCGTCCAGCTTACTCCTAATACAGACAATTTACAAAATTTGGCTTAAGTAGCGTTTGTATAATACAGTTATGTATGATATTTTACATGGTAGCATATTGTTTGCCCCTTTGGGTTGTTAACGATACCATTTTTAAAGAATCCGTTAAATATGTTTGATATTATTTCTAGGTACAAAACAAAAATCAAATAATTTTGGAAATTGCAGGGGCCATCTGCTGTCACGTAAATCGTGTTTTTTAGCTAACCTGGAAAAACGTCGTACGTTGTACGTCGTATGTCCGTTTACATTTTCCTTCAAAAGACATCTCCTCTGAAACCATTAATCCAATGTTGATGAAACTTGGCAAAGATGTTTCTTGCATGAATCCTTCTCATAGTTGTTCAAATCATTTGATTCTATGCAGAATGCCAACGGAAAGGAAAACATCTTCTCTGAAATCACAAAGCCTAGAGCTTAGATATTTAGTATGTGGCATAACCAAGTAGACTTCTACCAAGATTGTTCAAATTATGACCCCTATACCGGTATCAAAAATTAACCCTGCCAGGGGTCACTTGTTTTACATAGGCTTAGTCGAATTTTCCGCAAAAAATATCGTTTTCAGAAAAACGCTACAAAAGCATTAAAAAGACGCAAAGACATTCGGATATTGATTTAAATTTCTGGTACCCTCCGCTTTATCTGAAGAATGCCCATCAAGTATTAGCAAAGATATTCAATAACTTACTTGAAGTGGGGGACAATATAATTCCTGTTTTCCGTTATGGCGATACCAAATTTCAAGTGGTTTGGACACACTATTGTGTGGTATATTCAGACACTAAATTTGATGTTTCTGTATCAATATAGGGATTTGAATTGACACATTAAAGTTGGATTGAGAAAACAGTATTCTCTACACTAATTTATTCCCTTACATCTCCATATCTACAATTAACGTTGCATTGTGTCAGTTAACAATATATACTTTAAATATACATCGTTTTCATTAACACTCTTAATTTTGAAATTAAATATAATTTCCATCGGTCATTTCAGGTACATCATTGTGCATACTTTTTATATATTGTGTTAGCCTTACTACTCGTTTTTTTCTCCTTTTCATGTACACACTATTGCCATACTAAACATTGTAGGACCTGCCGCTTGGAACCAGTTTTGACAAGGTAGAGCTGAGGAACGAACAAAAAAAGACTGTATTGGAAATACGAAAATATTTTGAGTCTAAGCTGTCAGATGAATTTAAAAAGGTACAGTTACATGTATACATAGTACAGCTATTTTAGCCTAGAGTGTTTACATGTAATCTAAACAAATAATTTCTTCCTTTTTTATACGTCGAACATGCTGTTTTATGCAAGTCTTTGCTTTTATATTTTTACATTTTGAATACACCTTTGAAAAACAGAAATTAAATAAACATATTTTGTGACACTTTTTAAAGAACTGATTGTGATTTTTGTATCGTTTTATTGTCAGATTTAGGTAAAATATAAGCAATATGCTATTTCTGACGCTAACCTGTCTGTAACATAATGTCTGTTTTAAATCGTTTCTTATCAGTAAGTTATTTATAAATACCCTTTGATAATTGATTTTTAATTGATTTATCGGCAGATTGGGACTGATGTGATAGTAACGGAACAAGGCATAGATCAACAGAAGCAAGCCGATGTTGTCAAATACATTCATAAATGCATTTGTATCTGCTGGTCAATGTACCGGCACGAACCACCAGTCCATGTTGATTTCCCAGATTTGACGGACAAAGTTACATTCGATACCAATATATATAAGCCATATACCAAAACAGGAAAATGTATAGACTTCATTGTATGGCCAGCTTTGCATTTACATGAAGGAGGACCGATGCTAAGTAAGGGTGTGGCTCAGGGGAAACCTGAGTGATGATACAAAGCTCACATAAAAAATAAGGACAAGCTGAAATTATATAAATAAACTGAGTATTGTGTTTTGTGTGTACAAATGAAAGGTTTATTCACCATATCTTGGGATGAAAAAAGCTTACACAATCAAAAAAAAGACAAGTTGAAATTATATATGTATGTATAAACTGTGTTCTGTATATTAATGTTTATTAAAGATCAAGCTTGTACCGCTGAACATTTGTAAACTTAAGAATAGTATGGTTAATTTATCATTGTTCTGCCTTTAAAGTACGGCTTTCGGAAAACAACTCGTTCATATAATTACATTTATAGCGATTAACGGTAAAATCATATTTGTTGAAACTATAAAAAATAATATTTACTATAAACGTGAAAATTAGATATTTGAAATAGACAAGAAACAACCAATTTGAAATCATGTGTTCAGTCAAATCTGATTGCAAAAACAACGGTACATACAATTATTACGACATATGTACATGTAGAAGTTGTTACTGTTTACTACTATATTTAATTGGAAATATGCAACTTAAGAACACTGAGACAATATTTTGTACATTGTGACAATCACACGCATATATAACACACATATTACATATAAGATTATGCTACATACAAAACATATTAGAAACTGACCTTAGGTCAATAGATATTTCATTCTGCGATATAACTTTATTTTCATGATAACTGTATGAACTTTGATGTTAACAATATGTTTGTAGGTGAAGAAATTAAGCTCATATATAAAGTTTCTAGAAATTGTAATTTAATAGTATAAGATTCAAGATCACTTTGTAATATTTTTTGATGTAGTGAAATTAACAAAATTAAGCCGGAATAGTTGTATAATCAGTTTTTGTTACTGCCCCGGAACTTTCATTAGTAAACTTAGAAATTTTCGAACTTGTGTCGCGCGTAAATTCAAAAGCATTGACTTACATACTGAAATCTTCCATTAATGCTCGTCAAGATGTAGATATGTGTGCTTGTTTAAGTCCACTAGGGACAGAGTTATTGTGCTTAAATTAGTCAAACTGGATTTTTGTTTAATTGTGTCGCATACTGCTTAGAAATTATTGAACTAAAATCATGATACCTTACATGTTTAATTATTTATATTAATCAGAATATGAAGTTGTATACTTGAGGATTTGCTTGTGGCTGCATCCAGTACCAACAAAGAGCTAAATATGGCCATCTTTTCAACTTCCTTTGCACACAGCCCAAGACGTGATATTACCTTTAACCATGAAACCAAATAGTACTGTTACATTTTGTAGTCCTAAGGTAAACGTGTGCACCTGTAACAATCTAACAAATTGCTGTGTTAAAGACATTTAAAACCTCCTTCGTAAGTGACCCCCTAAACGGCAGGAGGTATAATGCCTTACTTGTTTCATGACCCCTTATCAGATAAAACATGGTCTGATTAGGAGTCTTTAGACTGGATATTTAGTCCAATAAACAGACTATAAATTGCATTAGCTTGTAGAGATAATTGTTTTATTGCTTATTGCCAGTTGTTTTGTTTTTTTCCAGAAATTATATATTATCCGACAACCAAAATGTTTTTATATAAAAAAACATTTACTTCAAAATTTTACATGTGCAAACATGTATTTAGCAATGTGTGATATCTTTAACTCATTTTCACTGTAGAGAATTACGTGAAAGCTGAAGCTTCATGAAAATTAAAAGAATTAATATATAAATAAAGTTGCATTCCGACCAAACTATTGATCTGTAAAACTAGCTTACTTTTTCTCTATTTTTTAACAAGTAAAATACATGTATGTCTCTTTAACTAAAATGAATAATTTGTTTGTTGAAGAGAAATATTGTACAATTTTCTCAGACTGTAGCAGAAGTAATTTACTAGAGTAATTTATTTACATAACAAACTTAACATAACTCAACACTTTACTCAATTTGAAAGAGAAAATACATATCGTTATGCTATTACATTAACAATGTACTAACCACACTATAGGTTAAGTATGCATGGATGCTATTGAAACGCATAATTAATCATTCTCTTCACTTTTGTCTATTTTTTCAAATAAGTTCTTTTACCATGTACACCATCATTTATCAACTTTTATCTACTGTTTTAGCAATTATGAAAACAGAAGCTAGTCTATCATTGGCTAATACCCCTACTGTGAATACACAGGTCTGGCTGGACCCCAGTGGCCACATATCTCACATTCCAGTTCAATTGTCTTTAAAGGCAATCAAAATCTCCTTCGTGAAGCCCCCTTCCCCCCCCCCCCCTTAAACTGCAGGAGGATTAATGCCTTTATTGTTTTACGACCTCTTATCGGATACGGCACTGTCTAATTAGGTGTCTTTAGACTTGACATTAAGTCAAATAATGAGTCAATAAATTGTACATATATGTAGAGACAATTGGTTTATTGCTTATAAAAGGCATTGGTTTATTTAAACATTGGAAATGTTTTTATTACAAAAATAATTTACTTCAATATTCCACAGGCGATTTCACATGCATATTTGGCAAGGTATGATATCTTTAACACATTATATTTGTGACAGTTAATATTTTTTATCCAATTAAATGTTTTGTTTAAGAAAGATATAAAATATATTGATGATTTTCTTTAATATTCTATTCTGACCAAAACAATTTATCGATAAATCGTTTGAAAATGTGTTTCCCTTTTTTCTTTTTTTAACGAATTAAAGTATGCCTGTATGACTAAAATGAATAATTTGTTCGTAGAAGAGATATATTGTATCATTTTCTCAGACTATAGCAATAGCAACTTATTTACGTAATTTATTTACATAACTCAACACTTTACTTAATTTGAAAAAGAAAGTACATACCTTTGTAAATGTACTAACCATATGTGTAAAATATGCTTACTGCTAAATTCTATTGAAAAGCATCTGTAAAATAAATATTGATTTTGTTCATTTTTACATTTTGTTTCAAATAAGAAGTTCTTACCTTTTGTAGTTTTGTACATCATCATTTATCAACCCTTATCTACTGTAATAGTAGCTATGCAGCAGTAGATTATGAAAATCAGAAGCTAGTCTGTCATTTGCTAAGATCACTACTGTGTGTGATTTGATAGAGTATATCTGATGTATGGTATGATATAAACAAGGAAATAATAGGATAGTTTTAGTTACATTTAAATATAACAGCAACGGAGGTATTCAGAAAGAATAGCTTTTTGTACGCTCTGCATGTAATAACAGAATGGGTATCATTTTATACCGTTTGTTATTTATTTTCCTTAATGAATACAAAAACATTATTGCATATTGAAACCTTTTGGTTCGATAAACAGCCAAATCGCGTCAGGCACTTTTGGATTATGGCCCTTGAATTATCCAAAATTGGCCAAATTAGCCTTGTCCGCTCTCTACGTCAAACAGTTTTTATATGATCTTCACCAAACTTTGTGAAAATATGTGTGAGCGCATTGTCTAGGCTAAGTTCGATAACCTGCAAAATCGCCCAATGCACATTCGATAAAAGCCCTTGAATTATGAAATTAGCCTTGTCCACTCTATCATTCAAACAGGTGAATTAGCTTTGTCCTCAAACAGGTTTTACAAAACATATGAACTGCTAGATACTGAGTAATGCCTCTCTGACAGGCGTATTTTGTGACAGT
>JAUMHA010378787.1:0-12656 GCA_032359765.1 Saxidomus gigantea
GGCCATCATTGCCCTCGTGTTTGCATAAGTAACAGTGCTATTCCATTTTTATGAAATACCTTGAATGATATCTCACATTTAAAATGTACGTGTAATTTTGTGATGAACACATTATATGAACTTCAGTATTTCACGCATAGAATAAGATTCGTACTGTTCAGTATAATGTACTTGTTTCCTTTTGTCTTATTCAAGATGGTATTATATCGTATGATTTTCAAAGGTAATGATAAAAACGGAATACGGTAAAAGGAATACAATAAAATTCGCTGATAGCGGTTTGTACCTTTTCTAATTGGTCTCGTAGCACTGGGTCACGCGAGAGGCGCACTCCAAAGTCAATCTTAGTTGTAACAACCACAGATATTAATAGAATATCTACATAAAATAACATTCTGATAAAAGTAGGGTAGTATTTATTTACTAAAGTGATCATTAGCCAACTTCAAATATTTTTTCATTTCTGTTGAAAACTTAAAGTTTTTGAAGGGTAGTTCATCCCGGAGGATGCAGGTTCGAGCCCCGCTGGTGTCACGAGCGTACTTTTTTTTTTTTTTAATTTTCGGGCTCCAAAAGGGTAACCCGATTTATTATCCCCGTCCACTGGTTTAATGGGGATCGGAGAGCCACCCCCACCAACTTTACAACCTTACAATATATACATCACATTTTATATTAAGTTGTTAGTTTCATAATGATCATAATACGTGTATTACATTGAACAAAAATTTCGTCGTCACGAGCGTACTTCCTTATATGTCAACAGTACTGGTTTTTCCGGGAAGCGGACTCGAGAGCTACTCTATAAGGTACACGATTTCTTCACAATCAAGCTAAACTAAATGAGAATAAACTAAACTAAGACGCGATAATGAAATTCGGAAATTGAAGCGCTGAACATAGGTATATCTATTTCAGTTAAGGATCCTCACATTTGCTTTTAATGAATAATTATATTGATATACTCAGCTAAATCTAAAAGTTTAATATTCTCATGTCTACAATACTGATCAGTTGATTCTATTTCCATTGTCCATTTGATAAATGAAGGAACACTTTAGAGATCTAATGTTTAGACGTTTAAATGCATTTGTAATGGGTTCTAGCGTTGTATCGATTCCTGACTACTACTTTACTGTGTCGATGGGCCGATTGTACAATTTCCTGGAGCTTTATATTTGAATAACAGTTTCTACTCAGTTATGTATATGATATCGGGAACACGATTTTTAATTATTGTTAAAGAGTTTTATGAGTACATGTACGTGAATAAAATCTTTTTACCGTTATAAAAACTACAATTGTTATGGTCTTCAGCTGTTCGTCAAAATTTGCCCAAAAATTCTTGAGAATGCAGCTGTGGTGATAAAGAATTTCAAAATGTTCGGGAGGCATGGTCCTTACCCTCTTTTCAAACTTTATTTGCCCAGCGACGCCCCTTTTGCTTGTCTGGCGTTATAAAGATTTGTTTCTTTAATGTATTCAACTTATTTTTTGTGAAATAATTTAAGTTGAGCTTGAGTCAACAGCTACTAACTTGTAGTAAACAGTAATATAATATCCATCTCTATGAATTTGCATTCCGAGGGATCAACGTGAAACTGTTGTAAGTGTATATTGAAATAGAAGCACATGTTGTAGTTTTGCGTTAACCCCTTATGTTTGTTATTTACGGTAAACTCGTGACTTGGTATTGTAATTGAGCAGCCTTTAAAACAGGAAAAAAAGTTTTATGTCAGACGGTAACATATACTTATCGTTATACAATATTTGCTTTGTCATGAGACAAACAAAAGTTATTGTGTAACAGTGCATATAATTTTATTGCGCAATAGAAACTTACAAGAAAAACCGTGAAAGAAAGTATCACAGCAGGCCCACAAACGAAACTGACAGACATGTAAATATTTTGGAAATTGCTGATGGTTGATGTTGAGGCATGGCCCAAAAGAATTCAAGGAGACCAAGCTGGGACCTTATATAGTTTAATGAATCCTGCTTATGCTTTAAAACAGTGTCTATCCGGAGTACATCTGATGTAAAGTTTGGTATCTTGAAAAGTCCATAACGGTCAATTTGTCAATTGTTATTTTCATTAACTATATACTTTCAATGATTCATCTTCAAATTCTGAAAGAGTTTCACCTAATGAAAAAGATATATCGAATTATTTACCCCTCGCCTCATCTCGTAAATAACTTACTGAACGGAATACCAGAAAGAATAATTTGTCAATACTCAGTACCCATAGTATAACAATTCAACATAATTGTTGTAATAAGTATTCAGTATACACTGCAGAAATACATTAACAACACAATTAATTATGAGCCTGCCCAAATGATAGTGATGCAGATATGGTTACAAAGTTTAAAAAATGATGAAAAGGGTAAAGGGGTTTAAACTGAAAGAAAATGCAAATTTTATTAATGGGACATCCATTCCAAATTTTGTCTTTATAATATTCTTAGTATAATCATGGTCCGTATACTAACAATTATGATTATTTGCGGCGCGAAATATTTTTTTACAATGGCCTTATCATACATATGTACTAAGGCAACATTAATGCCGCAGATACGTTTCTTTTAAAAAGCATTTTAATATTAAGATGAACTGAAAATAAATTCAGAATAATTAGTTAATACTATATATTGGAGAAGGGCATCGGGCTCCTGCAATAAGCACTAATAAACAGATAGAAGCAACATAGGTGAGGCCCAAAAAGTGCATCTACGATAAAAGATAACCTTGTGATAGAGTCATACGTGTTGTCAAACATAGCAATATGTTAATGATAGAACGGCCACGCAAGTTTGTGAGACTATTAAGTTTCCTAAATGACACAGAAAAGCCATATATCTAATACACTTTTTACACCTTTTCATCTTAGGGGAAAAGTAGCCGCTAAACAACCTTGAGTATTTTGCATGGGTGTGAACATACTGCCAGTAATTACATATTTCATCGGCGGGCATTTTGCGTGTCGTAAAACATCGGAGGTGCGAGGGGTGATCCAGAAAATGAATCTGATATCATATACCGCGTAGCTAATGAAATACAATCTTGGCATGTACTGATTATGTTTATGCAAAATGTCTTAAAATGCATTACATCAGTTTTCATGATGAATTTATTCAACAGGGATTTCACCTGTTGCTCTCTCCAGTGTTATTTCACTAATTATCCTAAAGGTGATTAACAGTTTCTACTCAGTAATGTAAACAATTTTGGGAATTTTTAATTCCTGTTATGATTTTTATGAGCAAATGCATGTTAATGAAACCGTTATAACGTGACGATTTTATTAGAAAAAGCAATTGTAAATAAAACCGCTTTACCGTGACAAACATGTTTAAGATTGTATTAGCAAAACCGTTTTACAGTGACAAAAACCGTTTTACAGTCCCCCCTGCCCCAAATCCCCCAGACACTGCGCGCCTACAAATTGTATTTGCAATTAATACTGAAATAGCTCGGACATGTCATTAAAAAGCTGACGTTCCTTAGAAGCAAAGATAAAAACTTCCTCGGGTAATCATTGCATTGTGATTTTGTTATGTTTTGAATTACATAGCCAGCGGATTTGTCTACTCTATTTCTCAAATTAAACATTGCTATTACACTTAAAAGAAAGTAAACTGGATTTGTTATAACTTGAATTAGAGACAGGACTGCGCAATACTTGGATGTTGTAAATAATTTGGTTGGTACATGTATTATTATTTTGCTTATGAAAATTGTATTATTTGTTTTAAATACTTACGAAGTCGAGCTTTAATTTTGTCACTCATATATAAAGACATGCTATAATCAATTTCGAAGGTTGTATAAAAATCCTTGGACTGTACTTATTATACGGAAAAACAACGTATATAAGTTTTAAAGTTTATATAAACATTATCTATAATGCAAGAGACTTAACATACATAAACAGATCATAGATACATTAGATGGTATACAATTAACAATATGTAAAATGTGACACATAAACGTAATCCGGAGCACGACGTCGGAAAATACGTATCTTGAGATAAAAAAGTCATGCATCAGAAAAAAACTCAACATTGATTTTCAACAGAAACAGAAGCGTACGTACCTATAAACTTCAATACTTAATCATGCACCCATTAACTTGTCGAATTCTTCTCTAGATATACTGTGATGCAGTGGTTATATGTACATTGCCGTAAATGAATGTTTTGTAGTCTTTATAACTAGTTGCACTTACAGTGCAAGCCACACATATTCAATAATATTAAGGTCAGGGTTTTGCACAGGCAATAATTGTTGTCTCTCTTCCACTGCATGGTGCGTCGTGGCATTGTCGTTTTGGAAGATCCACGGTCTATTTGGGGTGGAGTTTGCATCTTCTGGCCGTACATTCATCACAAGTGGTTCAATACATGTTTTAAAGTTAATATATCCAGTAATAGGTACCAAAAGTCCAACACTCAAAAACATCCCCAAAACATGATAATCATTTTGATTTTTATGCTCGTCTTTAAATTTAGGGGCCCACATTTCATTGTCACGACTTCAAATGTACACATTCATATCAAGGGGATGGAATGCCAAGCAGTGTCTTATTCACTTTAATTATGGAGTATGATCGTAAAATGGTCCACTGTACGTTAACTTATGATCTTCGTGCCTGCACTTTCTCAGTAGTATTACCTGAATATTTCTGGCAAATGATGACGCCGTTTTGGCTATATTGTTTATTTGTTTCACTCTGTTTTTCATTTAATGTTCGTAGGTATAGAAATAAAAAAGTAGTTGAAAAAAACCTTTGATAGATCGTTTGTTTGAACATGTCACACGGTGGATTTTCTGATTTTGATGCGATTGTGTTCCACTATAATTGGTATTTAAAGACCCGTATGAAATTCTCAGTTTTCGCGTTTACTGTCCTACATGTCAAAATACCCTAAATAGTTTTAAACTGTATTACATTTTATTGTTCAATCTGAATTATTTTTATCATAATGCGCATTTTAAGAGATGTTAAATATAATACTGTAGAAAGCAATGTAACGAGAAAAAGGGGACATACTATATCCAAGTTTCCGGGAGCCATGACCAGACTTGACTTACACAATATGGCTAAACTGTGAATTTATAATAAATTAAAAGTACTCTTGTAACTAAACATCTGGAAACGACGCTGTCACGATTTTTGTTGATGATATAATCAAACTTTGATCATTTTAGATGGTTTAAGAAATTATTTAAATTGTATGTCAAGCTGTCAAATTTAGATCATTGCTTAAACCATTAAAAGAGACTCTACAAAATACCTGATAGATTGTTTATACTAACTTATTTATTTTCGATTGCGAAACAAGTTCTTACAACTTATATTATTCGCTCTCGAGACTCATTCCAGACGGAATCAACCCCGAAGAGAGAGGCAATGTGGAAAGAGTGTCTTGCCTAAGGACACTATCTACATGGCGATGGTAGGGATAGAACGCTGTTAGATATGAAGTGAACGGATATAAAGAAGTAACATAGTGTGGGGCAATAAAAGGGGTTACGCATTGATTATGTGTTATGATTTTCGTTGTCCCAAACCATGCTATCAGCTAGTTAAGTCTTAGTATAATATCCTTAAGCATATTTATCTTACAACAACATAAAAATTGAGTTAGGCCTAAGCAAACCCTGTCATACAAATAAAACATTTTAATTTAGTAATACTGAATGTTAAGATAAAAAAAGACCTATAATAAAAAATCAAAAAATCTAAATGTACATATTACCTCTATTAGAGCACAAGTGTTCCTATCACGTAAGGTATGAGAATGTTTAAAGCTCCCATAAAAGTTATAGCATATCGTATAATTTGGAACTGAAATAAGTAATTACGTTTGGTTATAGAAAATACAATCAAAAGTGTCTCCCTACTCTCAAACAGTTTCAGTTATTTTAAGGAGCTTACAATAATTATTTAGGACTTCTTGATAACAAAACATTTACTAACAATATTAAATATATACAGGGACAATAACGAAATAAAGAGCAACAATAATGATTTTATAAGAAGGATTTCCCTACATACAACAGATACATAGAATTTTATGTCTCTGCATGCAATAAGAATAACGACATATAGAAATACAATAATGACATTTACAATCTGAATATCAATTTACCAGCTATGAAATATTTAATACACTTAAATACCGTCCAAACGGAAATGTGTAGCGGTCCACATATACATATACGACACGCTTCTTTAAAGTATCAAATTTGGATTTATAAAAACTATAGTGCTGCATTTTATACAGCTTTTAATTTCAGCTTTTTTTCATGTTATAAGGTGATTTGTAATACAACCAGTGTATGAGAATGCATGCATTTCATACGTCAATATTTTGGTCGTTTTGACAGGCAATTTGCACAAACTAAATAGGTGCATTTTGCCATTAAAATTTGGATTGAAGTGCATATAAAGCGTTTAAAATGTTTTAAATCCCAGAGACATCGTCCGAGAGTAAATCAAAGTACGGAAGTACTAAAAGCGGTCGTGTGTGCAAACTGGCTTTAAAGAAAGAAATTTTCATCAAGTCGAGTACATGTCCAATAATCTACAAGTTCACTAATTTACATACTGAACTGACTTTGTTTTAACAGTTTTACACTAATTTCATCCCTATAATGTTTCGTATTTGAAATTCTATTTTCGAGAAAATAGCTATTTGCGTATTTCAATTACTCCGGTTAAACAATGCCGCACCTCCTTTAGATATTGAACCTTTTCTCTGTGAGGAAATGACAAACTGCACTATCGTGCCATGAATCGGCGGGGTGCGAAGCAAAGACTCGATAATTAGCATTGCCCGGGTCGAAAAGACGAGAACTAAGAAGTTTAAAATGGCGGATGCGCAGACTATAAACGCGCTTATTAGCGCTCTTAAAACATCAGGTTTTCGGTCTGTGACCCCGCCAACGCTAATTATCGTGTATCCGCCCCGCGTCCAAACTAATTAGCGAGTTTTCGCGGGGCGAAAAGGCAAAATGTTACAAATCAGCCACCATACGTTTAAGGCAACGGTTTACGGTAATGCAGTTTTATGAAGTTTGTAGAATGAACTAAACTAGAGATTTAAGTCAGTAACGATCACATGTTTTTTTCATACCGCTTCACCTACAAACAGAGAAACCTCTTTGAACAACTTTGGTAGATTATCATATTATTTGTCTGAAAAAAAGTATTTTTGATTTAATTCAAACGTAAAGATTTGACATTTAACCACTTTGTTAGTTTTGCATGTCTCGTAAAGTTAGCATACATGTATAAGTTAAAGTATGTATACATAAGTGAAAACGTCAAAAGATGTGCCGGAATAAGTAAATTATAAAAAAATAAAAAAATAAACGGCATTATTCAGGTTTTCACGGTATCCTTTTGCCTTGATACCGTAAAAATCTAATCTTTTATATTGTAGGTCAAAATTGCATAAAAATGTTTTGTAAAATATGTTTGTACTTTATTGAAACATGTATGAGGTTAAAGTTGCTGAATTTTATCTACCATGTCTAAGGTTATCCTACAAAACTATGACGAGAACGGATCAAAACGAAAATTGTTATATTGGTTTAGGACATATAAAACATACATGTAAAAAACGAAGTCGTGGGTAACTAATAACTCAATAAATAAAAAAACATCAACGTATTCGTTTAAATTGTTTCTAGTATGTTTTCTACATGTTACAATGATGATTATTCATTCACTCTGAAATATTATCATTTTCAGTGTTAACGAATGGCGGGGAAAAATATCATCGTTCCCCTTTGTGACAATCTTCATGATGACGTTGCACTAGCACTTTGCAAGTATCACAAGAAATTACTATGCTTTAGCTGTGTTTTGGAAAAGTCTTCGGAATGTTCCATAACTGATATTCGAAAGATCACTGGTGATCAGGATAACACGCTGTATAAATGTTTACTTGTGAGGCAAATAGCTATAAAAAAGAAACGTTTGGTAGACAAACATGAAAAGGCTATAGAAACACTGAAGAAAAAGTTGGAACAACAAGTGTTGGAACAACATGAAAGGCTTGTAAATCGTCTTAACGAAATGAAGGAGCAATGCCTTAAATCGATTGATACCCAGGCAGGCGCAATCCTAGCAAGCAATAAATCAATCAAAAAACGACTTGATAATGCCGACAAAGCAATCACTGAAACCCTGGGCGAACTCTCAGCTGAATCAATCGATGACTTGAGTGACATCCGAGCTAAACTGGATAAGGTTGAAACAAAATTGTTGGAAGAAGTTCCAGATAAAGATTCAATTCCTGAAGGGCAATTTCGGCCTAATGAACGTTTGGAAGAATTCAGTCAACAATCTGAAAATATGTTGGGGAGTGCCTATCTGGTAGACTCTAGTTATTATGAAGAAGTCAATGCGAATGGTGTTGAGGAAACAAAACAACCACAGTCTCCGTATAATGAACAAGGCAACGGCAATAAGGCTTCCAGAACAAATGTAAACAAACGTTATGACCAGCCTCAAAGCCTTGTATATGCATCATCGGATGAAGTTTTCCATGACACTGAGAAAACATTAAAACTAGCAATGACAAATATAGAACACGAAGCGTCGTCTGTCGTAAGAGCCGAAGACAAAACGAAAGAGTCTTCGCATCAGCAACAAGATAATGGTAATAAAGAGCAAAAACAGGGCAAGAATGAAGAAAGCGAAAACGTCCGAAGGTCACTAGAGGGAAAGACACAGAAAAAACGTTATAGGACATTAAGTGGATTATTTGGAAGAAAGAAATCAGATCAATCTGACGAACAAGAAAAAGAAATAAAGACTGAAAAAAGAGAAAAAGACACCGTAGTTAACTCAGCGAAGAAACGGACTCAAAAAGCTACAGGAAGCATATACCAAGAGACATCGAGGTTTACCCAACCGAGATACTTAGTGAACAAAACAGTGAAAGTTGTAGAAACGCAACACTACTTTAGTACTGCCTGTAAGTTTTCGAAACTGGTTTATGTTGAACCTGGGTATATTGGTCTGTTATCGAAAGCTCATGAGTCCATTCTGCTGACAAGTATAGATGGGAAAGTTTCTACAATGAGAACAGTTACTGGTTTAAAGAACATCGTTGCAGTTGGAAAGGAAGAAATTGCCACAATTGTAGAAAATGGACGACAGGTCAACAAATTTAAGGTCAACAACAACAGATTTTCAACAGCAGGTAGTTTCATTGTAAAAGAAGATGTACCCTTCATTACCGGGTTCGATTTTGACGAAACGTCTTTGCAATTTGCCATAAGTTCGCATGAAAAAGTTATAATTCTCCATAAGAATGGGAAGATTGTAAAAGTAAAACCTTATGTTTCCAAACAGAAATACCTCCCGGATGACATCGTGACAACATATGATTTCACTAACGACAATCTTTACATACTTAACGTTCGAAATAAATCATTGAATTGTTTCTCTTTTGCAAAAGAAGAAGCATTGTGGAAACGTAAATGCGAAGGTCAACTGCACACGCCGAGAAGCTTCTGCTTGTATAACGACATACTTTTCATTTCTTGTGGTGATGCGATAGCCTTGTATAACACCAACGACGGAAAACAAGTCTTAAAGCATGAAACAAAAGACATACTGGCAGACTGTTTTGGAATATGTGCAATAGATGGAGTTATTGTATTTTCTTCAAATTCGGATGACTTTGACACTTCCGCAAAACTTGGATTTATAAGCATGTAAAGCAAACAGACTTAGAAGTTGAAATACTGAGACAGCTGATCGAATTCATAAGCTGATGCATATATATATATAGTGAATTCAATTTGCTTTACAATTATTCAAACTACTCGTAATATGTGTAAACAGAAGATATTTCAAGAGTGTGGTCAAAATAAAAGAAGACGGTTTAAGAAAGAGTACGAAACTTCAAGTGCATTGTTGATTATCGGAAACTTGCATTTTTTAAATAATGATTTGTATGATAGAATTATTGAAAAAAAAGTCATATAAAATAATTATGTTTGATTTGGCTGATATGAAAGATAAGTAAAAAGAAATCAATAACAAGTTAATGGAAATCTATCAATCTTACAACAAAGTCGCTATTTCTTTTTTGACGACAGTTAAACTGATCAAAGTTTGTTTGCATTAAATTTTTAAATTCTTGTTTTACGATTGGTGTTTCGGTATTTTATAATCTTACTCATTTCATCGATGGACAGAAACGCTGTTGTAAACCTATGAGCTAAGTTTTCACGTTATGAACTGTTGTTTTTGTTATATGATTAACCTTTTGTACGAAAATCGGAGATTAAGTTTATCAATTATAGTTATACCAATATCAACACGATATTGCCTTTTATTTCGAATACTTAAGGGGGTCACTGATGAGGTTTTGGATTTTTGCACTTCCAGAAATTTACATTTATTATATTTAAAAAATGATGATTTAACTGGAAAAAACAATAATGCAGTAGTAAACTTAGGCACAATAGGAATATTTTAGTGCAAAAAATTGAACATTTTTTAGAACAAAAATGACTAAATTGACAAATATTGCTATATGACAAAATTTGGGGTAGGGCAACAAAAATAGTCATTTCTCAAAAACCGTTTAAGATATTTACTTAATTCAAACTTTATTACAAGACGAATTGTTACGATATGAACATACATTAATAACAAGTTCCTTTTAGAGTGTTGTTACTTACTCGGACTCGGACTCCATTACTTCTTTTGCCCAGTTCTCTCAGTATCATGGGTACTTTTTCCTGAACAATCTTTTATAGGCAAACTGAGTGTAGCTAAAGGCCTCTTTGCTGCTCGTCGTCTGGCTTTAGCCTGGTTCCACACCTTAAAAATGTACAAAAGTTGAAAATCCAATAACTTCTTAGATGTAGTAATGACACAAAGAAATAGAAAACCCGAGGTTTAAATGTTATAATACAGCAGGGTTCATTTCATGTATTCATATTCTTTGTTTCGTAAACACGCATAATCTGATTTTGCTTCTATGTGTTTTCTCTAAAAATAAACCTGTTAAGATTTTGTTTTTAAACAATGCTGAGAGGCAAGACTTACGAGGCAAAGGTGGTATTCCAGCGTTTGGGGTCGCGCAGGACCTGGTGCATCTCTTGCCTCTCTTTGTTTTACACCAATCTGATCACTTTTGGACTCACGATCAGACATAGCATTGACTTTGGCGTCCCTACGGTCTTTTGCCTGTGGCGGATTAGTCTGTCCTGAACACTGCACCGAACGCTTCTCTGCTTGCTTGATATTCTCTACTTCTTCTCTCAACAAAAAAGGCCAGGGATAAAATTCTTTGGTTTCTACTAGGTAATATCCTGTTTCTAAAATTGATATACTGTGTTCGACTAAATAAATTATTCAAAGCAAACATGGATATATTATGTGTTTAAAGAAGTATGTTTTAAAAGGTCTTTGTTAAATGAAATACTGAGTTTACAATTATAAACTTAAATAGGACAACTACCTTGTCTCATGGTAACAGTACTCCATGCACTCCTTTAAACAAAATTTGATACACGAAACTGTCGATACATATCGTGCGATTCAAATTACAAACAGCGAGTTAAAGTGAAAATGTTGAATTATTCATTTCATTGTATCAATTACTTAAGCATTTGCACCCGAAGAATTCTGGTCATCTATGCATACTGACCTCCAAATTCAGAAAAAAAAATGGTCCAGGGGAACCGCTCGACTTATCTTCTACGGGATAAGATATACGCTAACAGGAATCCAGTGATGACTAGCTTTACAGCTGCACAAATAATCCGGAAGCGAGGAAGATAATTTATGGCTATATTCAGAAACATTCCTCGACTCAACCTCGATCAAGGAAGTGACCGTTAGGCATATGTGATTGGCCAGTAAATACTTAAAGTAATAAATCAACCAAATGTAAGTAACTTTAATAATCAGTTGACTAATTAACGGCAAGTAACGGAGCCTTCCTTGGTGGAAATCGGGTTGAGAAAGGTTTATGAATATAGCCATAATACTTTGTAGCATACTTAACATATATGTACACTTATATAGAGTGAGTGTTTCAGCTTAAGTCATAAAGTTCAAAACGTTCTGTTTGCGGCACCCAAGACCGATGGATATGTTTTGGGCTTGTTTGTAAAAGAAAAGAAATTGAATTGATTTGTTGAAGTAAAAAATGATTGATTTATATATTTTTGTCAATGTTCATTTAATGACCCTTTAACTGCAATACGGTTTTAATTTCAAGATGACACACACGCTTGAGAAAACCCCTGAGAATATTTACTAGTCCGCAGTCCGAAGTCCACGTCCGTGTAAGTTACAAAACTCTTTTACAGTTCTATGTTACAGGCCTATGCTGATATATCTCAAAGCTCGTCGAAATCTAAAAATCTTTTATTGAATTTCTTTCTTATATGCACATTGACCACAATTTCGTATTTTGCATTCTAAAATAAATCTTTAACTAAACTGTAGGCAAAATATCTGAAAAATCTTGTTATTCCTTTATCATGAAAATATTCATTGATCAAAGATTGAAAAAATGAATTTTAGTAAAGTGTCCTCTGGCCTGTTTCGTCGGGCCCTTAAGGGTGTTTCTCTTGGTGCTCTGCCTTCTGCAAAGGCATTGAGTACA
>JAUMHA010378798.1:0-12655 GCA_032359765.1 Saxidomus gigantea
TAGCTTGGTTCTTAAATAAATGTAAAATAACAAAACATAGCCGGAAAAAGCATAATCCCGACCTCGAGCTCCTATGGGTAAAATTAGAGCTACTTGTATGTGTGGTCCTGTGACTTTAAAATAATGTAATTACTCACTAAGCAGGCCTATTAGGCTAAATATGCGTGGAACTTTTGTTCCAGATAGAAATATCGTCATATGTGACGTTCATAAGTTTACTAGCAAAAGAATATAGTATGTTTGTAGTTGTAATCCTACAAAACCTTTACTTGGCTAAATTAAAACCAAAACTGTCTTAAACAGTAGCATGGCAGTGCGTTTACAACAAAACGGCTTCAGATATACTCGTTAGAAAACACAAAACAACGTCTTTAAATGTTTGAGACAGAACAAATCCTGTAAGATGAAAAAATGGTATGATGAGTAATGTCTTGCTCATCTGCCGCCATTGTATTAAGATTACGTAAACTCACGACAATCACAATTCAGATAATGATTTAATTAATATCACACATCGCAATATAACGATTCGGCTTCCAAAGCTGATAAATGTAACCGTCTTTCCTTGTTTCATTATTATTTCCTAATAAGGAAAGTAAGACAATAGTACGTACTTGACACTTGACCAGGTCTAACCTACATTATCAGTCTTACCTTTATTGAACGAGACTCTAAGACTTCGTAAATCCAAACACAGTTGTCGAACACATTGTATATGTGATATGTCGAAAATTATATACGATTTACGACTAAACTTTAATTCGCATGCGGATTGCCGCTCACGTGATCAGTCACAAACAATTCGTTGTCTGTTTCAAATTTATCATACATCTGAGGACACAACATCAGTTAAACGATGAGAAAATGAAAGTACATCTAAATAATTTTTGAGCTCAAAAAGACTCTTTATGTACATGCTATATATATATATATATGATGTTTTTTTCTTTGTAGATAAACGATTTTTGTCGTTTAGAAGTTTCTTAAGGATGTACGTTTCAATTGGATGCGAGCGGATGGTTTCTGAGACATTTAATTAATATTCTTTACTGTTATTTCTTGATTAATGTTTATTGCATGGACACAACCACACAGCCAATGTTTCCTTGGAAACAGAAACCGTTAATTTGAACACGTTTAGTGAGGAAGGTATACTGGGACAGTTTTTGATACATTTTGTATTGGTATTATCTCATTATTCAAGTGTTACAAGTGCATGGACACACTTACAACATTTTGTGGAATCATTTTTTCCCAGTACCATGATGTATGAGTGAACAATATGTGTAATATTGAAATATATGAGTTTGCCCGTTGACCACTCCTATTTACTGTTTGTTGTTTATTATACAAAGGTACTGGAGTTGGACAGTAAACTATTTATGTTTGTTTGAAAGGAATGGAAGAAAACATAACAGAAAATACAATTACGTCAGAGACAACCTATTTGTATCTTAGGAACCTTCAGAATAACAACGATTTAAATGTGTTAATTCAAAGACGTAAAGCTACTAGTGTCGTGAAAATACGATTATTATTTTAGGAAGTCATAAATAAATTTGTAAAATTGCCAACATCCTATGCATATTAGCATTAACAAAACAGTCCTAAATTTCAAAATGCTTTTTAAGTCTCATAACTGCTTTCATTTAAATGCATTTACTTGAAAGATACGTCCTGTAGTCTGATGTGATAATTCGGTGCCTCCATATAATTAAATTACACAAAAGTACGAGATTATTTTAATACCTTTTTCTTACAAATTGCATACAGAAACTCCCCCAAAACGCGTGCATAAGCAAAGTGGATTTTCTACATGTAAATTACAAAACCGATGAAATACTTGTATACATTGTACATTGTTTAAAGATTTATTCGTTAATTTCCATTTCGGCTGACTGTAGATTTCGCATGAATTTTGTGAGATTTGATGAAAAATAATTGTATTAAGAATAAGTACACTGTTATAAACATACATCAGCGCTTCCGCGGACCCCTCATTCTGGACGCCAAATATTTTTGGACGTCAGTTATGATAATTACCGAATCTAACCGATAATTTATTCAGAATAACAAAAGTCTTAGGCATACGTTGTTTCGGCATTTTCTTTTCACCTTCGTTCAGCCACGAAAGAGAAAGCGTATATCAGTATAAGGACTAATTGTCCAGAAGTAGCAGGGTCGATTCCAAGCCCCCCGCCCCCCCCCTCCCCTCCCCACAAACAGCACCTGTGTTTTACACTGAGCTTGTAAATCACAGGGGTGTCGCTGGACGAGAAGCTTGTATATTGTGTTTTCCTCCAACGCCACCGTACACAGCATTCAGAATCATACACACAGACACAGGCTAGCAAACTCTCCGACTTTAAGGAAAGGCAGCCGACATGGCGCATACTGCGGCTTTTATATTAACTTTAGTTATATAGCATGAACTATATGTATGTATTTTAGAGTTTTATCGTTGGTACCGGATAATCCATGTGACCAACGCCACCAGAAAAGGTTAGGGAACGCTTACGCCAAACGCAAAAGTGATGGGCATCAGAATTCATTTTTTTTAATTGAAGGCCTGGCATAATGTATTTTGTACTCTTAGCATGTTACGTTAAAAGAATAAAGTTTTTTTTATTATTATTTTTTTTTTTTTTATTATTATTACAGTGTAACCTCCGCAGAGCGGCCCTCTGTAGAGCAATTACCTCTTTACAACAACAGTTTAAATTTTTCCCAAAGTAAGGCTTCATAATAAATTTAACCTCTCTAGAGCAACACCTCTCAACAACAACCCAAATCTTTGTCTCCCAAAGGGTGTTGCTCTGCAGAGGTTATACTGGATTACTATTATTATTATTACATACGTAATAACACAAATATGCCACATAGTACTGAACAAAAAGCAATAAAGTAGTAGAGGGAATCTGGTGTCACTGCCTTGGAACAGGTAAATTTCAAGATTTGTTAATATGCTAACCTCACACTTGACTGGACCCAACCTGTATAGGCAATACATATTACAGCTGTTTTAAAAAATAATATCTAGACATTTTTTTTTTGTAATTATAAACAGATTGTAATTTTGTTCTTGTCATATATATAAATGGTAAAAAAGTTTAAACATTTCACAAAAGTGACCGATCTTTTTTAACAACAAACGTTAATATGTATTTATAAAATATGACACTCATTAAGTCAAAGAAAGCTAAATAATTATAGTATATTATATCCATAAGATCATTTGTCAGTGAAAGGCGTTGGTTCCATTACTTGTTTGCAGTCAAAGGAAAAGGAATTCTATTCAAAAGAGCTCACCCAGAATAGAAACAGTTTCGTTTTCTTCTTTGATAAGATCTTTTTCAAAATCGTTTAGGATGACACCTTTCATGTTAATTCTTTTCGCACCAAACCCTGTAGAAAATTAATGACACTCTAAGCTTTATATAGAACATGCGCATATAGTACAGAAAAAGTATTTGAAGCATATATACTAAATGACTTTAAAGAGTTTAAGTGGTGTACTATTTTCTATTGTGCACTTATTGTCTATTTGCAGTTATAAGTATGTAGACCCATAGGTGATCTTTATAAAATACAATAAAATCCGTATATAGAGACTCCGGTTATGGCGAAATTTCGGATATAAGGAACACATTTTCTCTGCCCGAGTATTTATTTTCCGAAATAAAGTTTATTGTTTTAGGTAAATGATATACGGATATAACAAACTCCGGATATAAGGAACATATTTAAGTGGTCCAAAGGAGTACGTTATAAACGGAGTTTATTGTATAATTATATTTATAGATTGAAAAATATTTATGAAACTGTCCGAGTATATCACACTATCACAAATGCCCGTATGCGAGTGTATTACAGATTGTCAGACGACAGTCACGTGAACCCCATCAGGAAATTGAATGAAACTTTAACCAGATAATAGTATATATCATGGATTCCAGTTGCTACAGAAATTATTTTCCCGCAAAAGGTAAATGACGTCATAAGAAACATTTTGTTTACTCTGCTCTTTAGCATTCCACGGACAAAATGCTGTCCCCTTATCAATACATTACCAATAAATAGATCTGACGTCACAAGTCGAATTCGTTGTCATCGGAAAGCATTCGTTCTGTTACAAGAAATATTTCTTTATAACATTATTGTATATTTACACTGATAAAGTTGAGTTCTCCTCAAACACGCAGTAATGTGCTTAATTTGTGAGGATTTCCTGATGCGTCACAGATTCTTTCCTCAAACTACACAGTGAAGGAGGGACTAGTGGGCACTATACTTCCCTTGTGTGTTTACAGGTTATAGATACAAATAATCATTTTATCAATGTAATCGCATTGCTTCAAAGTTTGACAATTTAGGGAGCAATTTGTTTTACTAACTTAAGAAGTATTAAGAAATAAAAATTGATGTAATCTGAACTTAATTGTGATGTTGCTTCAGTCATACATACGAAAACTTGCGAGATGCCCCGTTCAAAACACGAACTTATATCATTTTTAAAATGTTTGCTAATGTTTTGACAGGAAAACATTCTGAGGTGTATGAGACTTTACTTTTGAAAAAACTACTTCTATAGTCGAGTAGAAAAGGCAACTGACTCGTTATGTTGCTAATCAGTCAGCATATTTAGACTGTATGCCTCTAAGAGCAATTAATGGCACCGTCAAACTTGGAAGATAGATGTCCATTTCGCACATTTTTTAGAACTTAGGCAGACTTAAAGTGAAGTAATAAAAGTTCATGGTAGTCATGGTTTCGGGGACATGGTTTCTATGTGTTTTGCCTAAGTCTCGAGAGCGATTAATATAAGTAGCAAGAACTTGTTTCGCAATCGAGATTTATAGATTAGATGTACCAAAGCTATGGTTCTTTTAGATTTTAGAAGGAAGCCATGTTTTTAATTCAATGATTTTAAAAAGGGGCTGGGGTGGAGGCGCGTTCTTTTGCAACAGCATTTCAGTAAGCCTTGAGGTGGTGGTAAGTTAGCCTTAACAATCTTCCCTCTTTATCATTTATAGTACTATTTGTCTCTGTATACCCACAATCCAACTAAAGTACACTGTAAATATTATTTTAAAGGAGTCTTTTTAATGTATTTATAGCTGCTGTTAACAATCGCTCACCGTATATCACCGTATTCCGCCTAGCCTTTGTTTGATAACTATTACAGCTTTTATACCTTTACTTCCGTAATTATAAAAGATCATGCAACATTTATTAATATAAAAACACTCGGAATGCTTCTGACAAGGAAAATTCTAAATTTAATATAGCACTCCTAATTTGAAGAAGCAATCAATGGCAGACCTGTTGAAATTCCGCATTAAGCTTAGAGTAAATACTAGATACCCCATTGGTCTTATTGAAAGCAGTCATTACGTAATCAATTTAATCCCGACATTTCATGATTATAGATTGTTGTAGAAGGAAATACTTTTTTTACCCTCGCCACCCGTGATAATAAATAACTGTTATATCAAGGAAATGTGTGCATCTAGTTCTTAGTAACAGTATATGAAAAGGAAAATGTAGAGGTTATTTGTTTGTAAGGCGTTGATATGGAATATATCTAAAAGAAAAGTGATACAATGTTCACATTCGCGAGTGAAAATGTGAAAATTGTATCACTTTTCGTTGAGATATATTTCATATGCAAACCCGTTTTTTTTATCTATTAAAACTGAAAAAGGTAGTTCGGTCAGACCTTTATCACCACACTGTCACTGATATGAGATATATATCATTACGAATGTCTTTCACTGATATAACACAGTAGTTCATCAGTTAGAAGAAAATGATACATTTTATTTAAAATAAGCGAGCAATCAAACAACACGCTATACGAAATATGTAGGAAAAATTATCGCCTGACATCGGCGATGCATGCAAAGTTTTTTTTAATCTTATACAGACAAATACTGTATAAGAAGTACTTCCACGATCCATAAACCATTGTGAACAAGGTCTTTTCCCTATCATCTTACAGAGGTTATTGGGAAATAGTGTTGACAAGGTAAATGTTAGAAATAAAAGGCCTGTATCACTCACCTGGGTGTTATTGCTCTTAATGACACGAACATTCACAGTAACCGCTATGTGAAGTAATAGACACTCAAAAGACAGCCTCGTTGTCGACCATGATTTTCATCACACCTGCATGCTTTGAATTATGTTGGTAAATGGTCAGATAAGTATTCCTGTGAAACTATTTACAAATCTTTCCAATAGTTTTTTGAGACTTTGAGAAGTTAATTATATAGGTATATAAGTTAATTATATAGGCATATAAGAACAAGAACTGTCTGTTGGACATGCCGCAGCTCGATATGCCCGAAGGATTAAGTAATGTGGACCCATGCTGTCCAATGCACATACCGTGTTGGACATGCAGCAGCCCGATATGCCCGAATGAATGAGTAGTGTGGACCCTTGCTGCCCAATGCACATACCGTGTTGGACATGCAGCAGCCCGATATGCCCGAAGGGTTAAGTAGTGTGGACCCATGCTGTCCCATGCACATTCCGTGTAGGACATGCGGCAGACAGATTCACCCGAAGGACTAAGTAGTGTGGACCCTTGCTGTCCCATTCACATACCGAGTTTAAAAAAAGTTAATTAAGCATTTTTGAAAACCGGAGGCCATCCTTTTGTCATTTTCAAATGGACATAGCACCTAGACTTCTGAAGCGATTCAACTTAAACTCAGGGGGCATCAATTTTATATAGTAATTAACATTTCCACAACGTTATATTGAAACTACATTACCTATGTGCTAGATATGGTCCCGGACAGAAATTGCTAACGAACAATCAGCGCCATGACATATTACGTCCCTTTTGGGGGCCGGTATATGAATGTGCTGCAGTTGAGGTTAAAACATACAGTAAAGGTTTTTTTCTCAGCGGGAATATGCTTAGCAAGCCATACATATTGTGTTGTTTGAATTTTTTAAAAATTATAATATATTTGTATTCAAATTATATTGTTTATTTTCTAACGAATGAAGACTGATGTAAGATAACAGCTATTTGCATTATCTTACTCGCTGTAAGAAAAAGAGCTCCCACAATTACAATACAGTCGACTCTCGTTATCTCGATTTTTTTGGGACCGAAGAAAATAAGTCGAGATAACGAAAAATCGAGATAACCGTAGTCGAGATAACGAGAGTTGACTGTATGTAAAACAGGTGTTTAGTTTCTTTCCGAATACAGTGCATGCAGTCAGAGGTGCGATCGTCATAAAGCGACCACCTCCGGAATCGTCCGTAAGATGAGAATGCATGATGACGTCAGAACGAAGTAACCCACGGAGAGAAAAATATGTCCCCACACAATTGCAGGAGCACATGTTTCGGTAATTCGAATACCAAAGGAAGTCAAATGAAGCGGCTTATCACTTTCGTTGATCCTAATCAGACACCTGTGTTAATCTACACACTTGTGACAATATAAGGGGTAACATTCCTTAAATTTCAAAGATAAACATCTAAACCTTTCAAACATTTAAGTTTAAATAGTTTTAGTCATATTGCATTAGATGATTGCAGTTTTTAGTCACACTTTAATTCGATCACCCTTTTTTAAAAAACATATACAACTCTGTAAACTGCATATTCATCTGCTATGATGTCACTTTATGAGGCTATCTATAACGGTTAAAATCATCGAATTTCTGCGGCTTCTAAATTTTTGTGGTATTTAATCTATTTGACAGTTGTGGAACAGTAAGTGTTTCTGCCAAAGAAGTCAAATTAGTTGCGTTTGTCGTTTCCTTTCAAGCGATTTGAAATGTTTTTAAAATGATAAAAAAAAAACAAATATACTATAAATCACAGGGAAAATTCGCATACCTCTCAAATGACAATGCATCATATTTTATTATGAATAATAACAAATTGGTATAATACTTTTATTACATGTGTTTATTTTTATGTTATTTTAGTGGTTCGATTTCAACTATTTACAAACAATGAATTTTACTTCCGTACACTGTGCCTGTATACTAAATTGTCGTAAAAGCAAGTCATATCTGAGTCACAAAGGCATAGTTTTACTGTGTTATTGAAGGGATAATAGAACCGATTGAATAACACCAGTATCACCTGCGTTAAAATATGTATCAAAGGGTTTTTCTTTTTGCTTTCTTTTTCTTATCTATTATTTAAATTCCTTTTCTTGCAGATTAAAGACAACCACAGAACGTGGAAAACAAGCCGGTGTGTAATCGCATATAACGGTTCAATATAAGTTGTAGATCGGGTATGTCTCAGACTAGCGATAAATCCCGTTCTCGAGACGAACAAGGTACAAATACTATAATAATACAAATAATATAATGTCACAAATACTTGAATTACATTTATAAGATATACTCTAATCCTTCCACTAACTCTTAACTAGAAATAAACGGGTTCCTTTCAAAGCCCTGTATACAAACTAATACGAACGACATGTAGTTACATATTAAGAATATGGTTTCCTAGTAAAGTCTGGTCATGAAGAAGGGATATAAATGCCGGATTTTCTTGAATCATTTAATTTACAACAGGTGAAACTCTTGAAATTTTTGTCGAACAACCGAACGGACGTGTCAAAACCGTGAAAATTTTTACAAACATTTTAATACGTTTCTTCCGGGAATATATTACCAAAGAACTGAATTATAGGGAATCTTTATTTATCATGTTTGCGTATGTCGGCCGTCATATCAGAACTGAATAAATTAACCTCATAAAGTTTTTGCGTTGTTTGCTTTAAGAAATTGTTATCAAATAGAGATATGTATCTGCTGTGAAATGTTAGTTCCTCATTGGACAACCACGTAGGATGGTCTCAGGTGATACTTGAAGATGGTTTTATAAGCTAAGACGATAATCTCTTCACCTTTCAATGTTAATCGGTAAAACATCATGTTTTCTAGAGGGGGGATGATGACAAAATCCCACAAAGCTAGACACGATGCTAAGAACATGAAACAATCGGTGTAGAATTCAGATGAAAAAAAAGATTTTATTAACAATAAAAAAATCATTGTTTAGATTGTTTATAGCCTATAATATCGGCGAAAAAATGACATATTCTTGTTTACGCCTTTTTACGGTTAAGGCACAGACCAGCCAACAAGAAATCACTCAGGGCTACATAATTTTAAAGTTTTTGTACTTTCTATCTTAAATCGAGTCGGTTTTCACCAAAACATAGATTAATATAACAGTAGTTTATTTCTTGTAATGAAACATCACGTGACGTTTGTCATAAAGACCATTCATGTCACAGTCTACAGTTGCATAATCTCACATCAATCAATCTTGTTCATGTAATCGGATCTGATTTCATTGTTTTATCTGCCGTTAAGGGGCATTTTGTCGCCCGCTTCTAAAAGCCTAAATCAAATTATCCGCCAGTGATTCATTTCTGAAAGAAATCATTTTAACAATAGTGTTTTTCCTCTTCATACATTTGACACGACTAAAATAGTATTTGTAACTAATTAAGTCTACTGAATAAATACAGTGGAGATAGCATTGTGCTCACAACTGAAATAGAACTTAGTGATAATGTTTAGAAATGATTATAATCCAAAGTTAGACAAGGGTGTGCTCGGATAGTCAATAAGACGGAATGTTTTTTTGTCATTTTTCGATCGTTATTGAAACACTGACAATAATAGGTGTAATGCATAACGGAAAACCAAGTAACCGCATATCCGAAATCGTTTAACTGAACAAGTAATCTTAAAGTTACTACAGGAATGTAAATACTACTATATTTTACAATTTATGAATGAATAGCCTGAGAAAGTTAACTTTACACCTGAGTCATATGATCTATCGTCATTGGACACTGTCAAAACAAATATTGCCACTTTCCTGTCAATCACCTCGAAGGCGGAGCAAAGTAACAAAAGGTGAGACATGCCAATTTAAGATTGATCGCTGGCTACTGCAATAAAGAAATGGATATAACATTTCTTTCTGTGGAAAAAAGAATGATGTAACTTTTCTTTAACTATTTCAGAAATAAAACTCAGATATTCACTAAAAAGATTTCAAATTTTACCACTCCGTTGCAAAAAGGAAAGATAGAGCCTTACATTCGACTACAGTCCTATTTTGTTTCAACATTGTTGTTCGTATAAGAAGTATTATTTTTTCACTATTGTCTACAACTCATTAGTATTAAAAATTAGTACTATACTATACATGTATTGTTTTTTTCAAAAAGATATTTGTAGTAGAACCAGGATTGTCTCTTGAAATGGTTTACACTATCCTCTGTAGCCACGAGTGAAAATGTAAGTTTTTTGGTGCTTGCCTGAAAATATCAGTTTTTGGTGTTCACTTGTGAAATAAAAGCGGTATTATTCCGAAACAAACAAATATGTTCTATAAATTCTTGCAGACGTCAACAGAATCCGTTAGTAAAAGATGCAAATTATTGCAGACGTCATAAGAATTGTGTAAAAGTTGTTAATTCTTGCAGACGTCATAAGTCATAAGAATTTCATAAAGGCTGCTAAATATAATATGGTTAACGTACGTTTTTTAATCATGTTGTCACATCTGCAGAATACCCCGTGTCTGAAATATATTCCGAAAAATAATAACGAAACGCTTTTACTGGCACGACGCTCAACAATGCGCGGGACAACGTCTGTGTTGTTTACATCATATTTATGACATCGCTAAAGTTTTTAGCCCGGCACTGTCACGTCGTGATTCATGAAAGACTTGAGGACATGTACATGTATATTGTTTACAAGACTCTGTAATGCTCATAAAAAGAAAACGGGTTACAACAGCGCATGAATCTCCCCGTTATGACACGTTTTCTCTCAAGTTAAAACACCGGCAATATTCGCACGACCAGCACAGTTAGTTTGTTTTGTGATGTACACTGCTTGAAGTAGCTGATAGGTTTAACATTGCGGAAGCAACAGCATACAAAAGTTTACATTAACAACTTGATATGAGCAATGTCAGTGTGAGATGGGTCTCAAGACAGCTGACAGATGACCAAAAGGCTAATGGGGTGACCATGTCGCAAAATCATTTGGGTAGTTTTAATCGGGAGAGGCATGCATCTTTGAATAGAAATGTCATTGATGATGAAATGTAGGTGCATCATGCCGAACATGAGACAAACACTCAGCAAAAGCAGTGGAAACTAGCTAGTTCCCCACAACCGAAAAAATGAAATTGTCTCCTGCTGGTAAGGTAATGTTAGTTATTTTATGGGATGCACAAGGAATAATGCTTAGTACAAGTTTTACGCTAAAAGGTAGAACTGATGCTGCCAAATACTATGCTGAAGTAATTATTTGAAAAACTTCGTGTTAAACTACGAGGCTAGCACAGAAATAAAATGCTATTCTTCTTAATGACAACGCCCCTCCCACATAGTTTCGTCTACAGTGAACGTTATTTTTTTTTTACAAGGTAATTTGTTATCACACCCTCTCTATAGCCCTGAACATGACCCCCTGTGAGAATTATCTCCGGACACTGAAAAAAATGCTTGCATGATCCAAACTGTAGTCTACGTCCGCTTTGATTTAAGCTGTTATGCAGTACCTTAGACATAAGTGTGTTACATGATTCTCAGATGGAAAACAAAAGCTCCAACAGAGATTGCAAAAGATGGAAAGTACTTTGAAAAAGATTAAAAGCGTTTATTTTAAAAATAATTGATACCCCAAAGTCCACATATTTCCGACCGCCCCTCGTATCTTGGTATGAAATGTAAATAGTACATACATTCTAGACAATATTCATGAAGACGCATCTGAAAGTTTTGTGATTCATTCGAGCGTTTCCCATTTAACATAGGCCAACATATTTGGCAGTTCGAATCGGAGTGGTGTAAGGGAAGTAACTGGCTGTAGTACTAGCGAGATGGCATGTTTCCATCTGCTACAAGGCAATCATGTTCGCCACACCTCGTGCGTTTTATAAACAAGTTTACATAAATCCGGAACATTTTTATTCTGTGGAAATATTTAAATTTAAACGCTTCTATGTATCTATAGAGTATCGATTATTAACAGAAGAATGCACATGTATATACCAAATTGTAACTTCCTTTGTTTTTTGTGGTGATTGACATGTACATGTGTTTATGTTATGATTCAATAAATCTTGAATCGTGAATCGCTTATAAAACATGGGAAAAATGCACAATAAAACAACAGAAACAAAAACACATTACCGTAAAAACAAATAAAAGTAAAATAGAAAATTAAAAAATAGTGCGTTTTAGAGATCGACCGAAATGACACGGAAAATAAGTGAACAACTTCCAACTTCCAACTTTCGTACAATGTACTACAAAATGTACATATATTCGGAAAGTATCAATAATTTTTCAAAAAATCTATTTACCTTTTTTACTCTCCATCTGCATCTCTAGTCGTTTGTCATCTCTTCGAAATATTTTTACAGTCTTTTTGAAAATTGGCAAAGCTTTTCACCCTATGCCAAGTGTAACGAGCCGAGGGCCTAAGACGCAGCAGATACATTCAGTGAAAAGTATACTCAACCCTGAATGGGTCTCTGTGCCTTATTACTACCCTAATCCCCATCACATGTACATGGGTTTTAAATTTGCATATTATCATCATATGCGACCGAACGTTTT
>JAUMHA010378809.1:0-12653 GCA_032359765.1 Saxidomus gigantea
TTTGTAATTTTGAGGAAAGATGCTAAAATAAGATCCTTTTTGTGGAAAGTATTACATAATGTTTATTTCATTAAAATGTGTATAGTTTATTTCTAGTGTTTCCAAGAAGTTTGTAATTATGAGATATTTCTAAAAAGTGATCAGCCTTAATATTGAAACTGAATATGTTAAGTTGTTAATATTTTCAGTTGGTAAACAAAGTTAACTTAGTACAGCAATAAATTATGAATATTAATTTTAACGTTGTTGTTTAAAAGTAAATGATTCATTGAAAATTCATTTATAGCAGCTTGTTTAATAAGAGAGTTTTATGGATTTCTTTGAATATGTAAGTGAATGTTACAAGTCAGAAATAATTTTCAGAGGCAAATTAAAATAGCATTACTCTAGGGGTTACATGATTTCCATAAACTTAATTTGCCAAAAATCCCAAGAATATTCCCTAGAATATATTGTCAGATATGTAAGTGTTGCCATCTTTTATCATAAACATAAAGATTCTCTAAGTGTATTTTGCCATTAGTCATGCCTTCTTAGACCACAGGCTGTTTGAAAGCTCTAGTTTGAGGGGCAAGCAATTACTGAAACAATGAAATTACTCAAAATAGACGAAAAAGGCAAATTGAAAAAATCCACTTGAATTTTTTTTTCCAGTATTTATGCTCAGTAGTATGTTCGATTTTGCAATACACATTTCTGGCATTTATCAGGAACTTTTACATGATTATGTCTGCGTTATGTCTGCGTTATGTCAGTCAGTGTAGAACATGGTCAATCTGCAAATTACCCAGTCAGATCTTAGTCTGTATTGTATAAAAAAAATCATTTGTAATACTTTCACTGGCTGTGCCAGTGAGCTTGCACTGTCTTAGGTGAAAGATAGGAAGCCTGCCGGTTTTAAAAAGCACCAGTAGATATGTCAAATCTGGTATGATTCTCTTCCCCGTATGAGCTCCCATATCTGCTTTGAAAAATCATTAAACATTTGTGTATTATGACAATGAAAACTTCAAATTACTTGAAGCATTTTTGTGTTAAAATTTTACAAGAGGTGAAAATGAATGATTAGTTCTAATTTCTTTCTCAATTTTGATTTGCTTTGTTATAACTTAAGAGTTTTATATACTGGTAAATTCTGCTCCAATGTCAGAACCATAGAGAATTTTCATTGCATATAGGTTGGTTGCATATTGTGCAGCAGGTTATTTTGGGGAGAGAGAATAAAGTTGTTTTATTCTGTTCAATTTTATAAGGCTGTGCTTTCAGTACCACTGCTTTCTACTCAATGTAAATGAAATGACACACACATAAGTGCCCAAAATAGGCTGAATTATAACACTGCAGGCAGCTAGCTGTATATTGAGCCTTCCTTGTAAAATTGCAAAAATATGCTCCTTGAGATTATTTCACTGTACTGTACAGAATCATAGACAATGTATATGTAGCTGATGTCATGGTTATAAAGTAATAAATGAATCATATTGTCTGTAGCAAATATCATCTGACTCATAGAACAATATTTCCAAAGTGTAAAAATGTCATTATTGCAGGGATGATATTGATAACAAATTACAACATGACTTATCTGCTTTTCCTCTGCTATGGTGTCTCAATATGTGCCATCTGAAATTTGGCATTTTTTCCAGATGCTGAATTAACTTAGCAGGATCATTTATAGATAAATTGTTGATTTTGGGACTTGTACTTGTCTAAATACAGTCAAAATGTTTTCTTTAAGGGATAGTGGATGCCAAAATGCATACCATTTGTTCACAGTTGGTAGACCCTGAAAAGTGATTAGGTCTACAACTACAAAAACAAAAAGGTTTCATTGAAATGAATGTTTTAGAGATGGCATTGTTTGGACACCATACATCTTTATATACAAGCATGTTTGAAAAACTTCTTTCCTACCACAGTGCAGTGTCAGCTTGCCAAGAACACTGGCCCCTGCAACAACTATACAGTCATGTGGTACTATAATACCAGGGAAAACCAATGCGAAAGGTTCTGGTACGGTGGTTGCGATGGCAACAGTAACCGCTTTAAAACTGAAAAGGAATGTGTAGCAACTTGTCAGAACGTGGTTTTCAGAGGTACAGGGTTTTTACTAGAATGAACAGACCGTGGTGATGCTTGGAACTTGCAGAAATAGGCGTCATAGTTTTTTCTTTGCTCTCTGTTTTGTGGGAAGGGATCGCTTTTCATTACATCATACTCTTCATGCTGTGTCCACAGTAATACAAAAGTTTAAAAATTCTAGATTTTCTGTTAAATTGAAGTTATCACCTTTTGTCTGTAAAGTGAGTTTGACAGTTTAAAAGTACAGGCTCTTTTATCAAAAGCTTATTCAATGTTGTATTTTCAGGTTAAAAAGGCTCTCTTGAAATATTAATTTTGGGAAAAAAGCATGAAATATAGAATTTTAAGAAAAACAGCCGCAATTTTAGGTTCAGCTTAAAATTCACTGCAAAGAAAATCCAAATAGGGTAAAACTAATTGCTTAGAAAAGTTAGTTTCTAGAAGGGGAAAAAATAATTTTGAATATTGACGAAAACAATTTGTAACTATGAGAAAGAAATTCACCAGAATGATGTATTCAAATTGACAGGAACAAATTAATTTGTGAATATATTCTATTTATGGATAGCATCACCGCGGTCCAGATTGCATTCTAGGTGCTCTGTTGTTGCAATGATTTTATTGTCCTGCTTTTTCACTCTTTCTGCATCACCTTCTTTGCTCTAGTGTAATAATGCTTTGTTTTATACACAGAAACCATACATGTTGTAAAAATGTATTTTTCAATTTATTTACGTAGTGCTGTATTGTAGTTTGTAAGTGGCCAAAGTTATGCTCACTGGGAAGTGAGGTATTGGTCCCTGCTATGTCCCTCACTTGCGCCTTTAATCTGCAGAATGTGTTGGATTTAGTTAAAATTCAAATGTTGATTTGGTATATTGTGGATGAAGGGCAGAATACAGGAACCATAACTCTGCCTTATTGTAATTTTGAATTACTACACTGCCCTTTGTTATATTTTTTTGTACAACCAAAATAACGTAAGAATGGAATTTATTGATTAATAAAAAGATACAGGACACTTGGGGAAACTGCACTGTGCAAGACCTTTATAGCTCCCTTTCCACTTTTTAGTTGTCCCCTTTTGCTAACAAGAGCATAGTTCCTGGCCTGTTATAGAACATGTCAAACTTGTTTACTGACAGGACACAATGTGATAAGGAAATGCAGCGCTCAAAATTCCTGCCATAATATGCTGTTTTTCTTTTGGGAACAGTCAGTATTTCCATTGTAACTGGCCATAAATGCTTGGTACTTAGTCTGAATGTGGTAAAGGTTGCTTTTGCTTTTGTATATATTTATTGAAGAATAGTTGTCAAGCAAAACAAACATATTACTACATGTATTATTATAAAGAGATAACTCTGAACATTTTTTTTGCCAGGCTTTACAACTGTTCAGATAGAAGCATGTTTCAATGTGTGTATATTTTGTGGTTTGAAGGCTGAGGTATAGTAACAACACTGTAAATTGAAAGTCCTGAAACATTTGACAGATATATAAGTACTGGTAATACTTAATTTTGATTCAGTTTTACAGAGCAAGTTAACTATTTCCCTATTCAAAGAACAAGTTTCAAAAGTAGGGTGTGATAGATCATCCAACAGATGCATAGACCCCCACAGTACTGACACTAAATGTACTCGCACCAGGTCAAAACGACAACAGGGCAGGGTGCTTCATATTAGTATATTGAATATCATTTAGAATATATGATCTGATGATGAACAGTCACAATAACTCATCAGATGTTGGAAAGCCAGCCTCTTCAATAATTCAGTGAATGATATTGTGTAAAAAGACTTTATTATACTGAAGTAACTAGGCGATTGCAGGAATTGTCAACTTCAGAAAAATGGAGAAGTGTGAAAGCAGACTTGAGTGTAACCATACCTAATTCCATGGCTGAATCATCCTAGTAGTAGACTTCACAATTACACTTGTATCTAGACTGCAGGGCATGGAGTGCCACTCCACTTAGATGAGGTCTTAATTTTTCACACCATCAGATGAAAAATGTCAAAAAACTGATTGCTGTACTGAAATAAGTCCGTCTGGGAAATTGATCGAGAGCAAAACCCAGCAAAAAAGGTCTTCAGAGAAAGTTTAGTGTTTGTTGTTTATGTATAGCTTGTTATTTGTTGGTGAAACGGTTCAGGAAAAAAAGAGTTTGGCTTAGTGTGCAGAGATTTTAGTTTCAATATTATTTTATTGATTGTATCTGAAACTTCTAAAATTAATTATGGGCCTAACTGTGTGTAAACCAACACCAATGATTTTGCTGGCTTAGCCTTGGTGGATTTTGTTTTACCGTACAACTTGTTTTATTCATGAGGCTTAGTTTGTTTGATTTTCATCAATGAACTACTAGACCCCAAGAATTCACAAGTCTTTCTGAAAATCCCATTATATGTTTTGTATTGGGTTTGTTAGCCTCCAAAGGGTTTGCTTCCAAATTAAAAACTTTGAATAAGAGCTAGAGGTATAAAAAATAGAAAATAGAAAATTTTAAAATAAGGAATGAGAAGAAATATACATAATACTCACATCACAGATTGTGTTAGATCATAAATTGATCAGTATGGAAGGTGCACAAGCTTGAACCCTAAACTCACTGTCTCAATGCTGGTTTTTGCACAGCTGGTCTCATATATATGTGTTATTTTAATTTACACTTCTTTCCCTATGTTAAACTTGCCTTCTTCTAAACATTCAGTCTAGTATTTCCTGCTTGACTTTACAGTACCCATATATATATATCACTTGTATACTAAGAGTTGAGATTATATATTATGTAGGATTAGAATTACCTTTGTTTTAAGTAGATCAATTCCTGTTTTCTTAATTTTATTACATTCATTTGGATGAAACATGTCTGATTTGAAACAGAATATAATTAGTTATTTTGCACAAGTACAGTAAAAGTACGAGCCATTTTCCAAGAGAGACATACAACATAACAAACCCAAACGAAGAAAATAGCATTGGCTGTGCTTGATTCATCTCCGAAAATGTAATAGCACTGTACGAGAGTGTAATCAAAGTTCGATTTTGATTCCTGTTCATTATAGTCTCTGTTTTAAACTTCTTAACTCTAAAGTAAACTTTGAGCTTATACTTTCTGGAAAATGGTTCATAATAAAGTAAATGCAAACTGTATGGACACGCATGGATGCATATTATTTCATGAAAGCTAATGCGACAATCTTCCTTAACATAATTGTCTTAGCATTCTACTAATATTGCTATAAACAAATGAAGTTTCATGCTGTAGATTTAAGACTGTATTGGACTATATTAATTGATCTGAAATATTTGAATTTTCCAGAGGCTCAACTACCTGTATGTGAACAACCAAAAGAGATAGGACCTTGCCGAGCAGCTCTTCCTCGCTGGTTCTACAATTCTAGAACAAGAGTTTGTGAGCAGTTCTTCTATGGTGGTTGCCAGGGTAACGATAACAACTTTGAAAGACAAGATGAATGTGAAAGACGTTGTAGTGTCGTAAGGGAAAGACGTAAGTTTGACACCAAATAAATTTATCAGTATACTCGTGGATTTTTGTAGCGATAACCTTTCTGTGAACATTTGTTGTTTATATATGAATTTGCATAGATCATTACATAGACCACAATATAGAGCTGCTTTCATACATAGATAACACTTGCCGAGGTGTAAGCAGGTATTTTTGCTTTTGTGACCAATGTAGACCACAATCAACCTGTGTATTGGTGTAGTCTGATCAATGACATGATCTGCACTGTTTACTGTGTAGTTGGGTAGTTTGAGCACCCATATGACAAAATAATAATACTGTCCAAAAATGGATGTTGCTTGTTTTAGACATATAGCAGTGTAAGGTATAAATATGTTATAGAGATGCAGGCTTTGCCAGCTTTTGCAGTGCGTTGGTTACACATATATAGACAGCACCTTGTTGCTTTCAGTTTCCTTGAATTTTAAAGTTATTTTATTTAAAAAAAAAACAGTCACGGTGTACCGTTTTTCATGTAATGTATGTTTTGGTAAATAATTTGCTCAGCTCTGACAGCCAAGGAGATTTGTGCACAGTCTCAGGAGATTGGACCATGCCGAGCTTTAATTCCGAGATTCTACTACAACGTAGAAACGAAACAATGCGAAGAGTTCACATATGGTGGTTGTGGAGGAAACAGAAACAACTTTGAGACGGAGACCAGTTGTCGACAGTACTGTCGTGCTGAAGTGTCACGACCATCTGTTACCAGAGAGAGACGTAAGTAGCAGAGTCCTCTGAATTGCTGAGCTTTTTAAGCAGATATTTTGAAGGAATTGTGCAGCATGAGCAATAGTATACTCCTTGATAAGCAGTTGAAAATCTCACTACCAGCTATGTTTATACATGTTGTGATAGCATTGCATTGAACCCCTAAGTATCATGGTTGAATCGCACAGTCTGACCAGCACCAGAACATACAAGTTGTAAAAACAGGATAAACATTTTTAGTAAGTAATACACTAATTCAAAGAAATTGTCACAAACCTCAAAGTTTCAGCTAAAAATTGCAACAATTAGTGGTGAAATTAGCAGACTGGGACATGTTGTAGTTCTGTTCATCATCATCTTACAGTTGTTTACAAATTTTGAAGGATAACAAGTTGTCAGATACAGCTGTATGGGCATTTTGCGCACAAAAGAGGCATTCCTTTTCGTAAAATTGCATTTATTTAATATTTTTACATGCATACTTTTAGCATATTCTACACATTTGATCTTGTAGGGTATTCCCCGTTAATACAGTGTTGCAGTCATATTGATTGGTAATCCAAATGCAGACAAAGTAATTATTTTTAACATGAGTTTTGCCAGAGATAGGTGGCATATTACTTTTTTTAAGAGTTTTCTAATAATCATGGGAGTTATTTGTATGTGGCTTTGAAATTATTTGCATAAAAATGACATAACTACTTACATCATAGAACCTGTGTGTGAACTGACCCCAGACGCCGGGCCTTGTGATCGCATGCAGACCAAATACTTTTACAACATCACAACCATGAAGTGTGAACCATTTACATATGGTGGTTGCCTTGGAAACCATAACAATTTTGAGACCGAGGACAAATGTAACTCGTATTGTGGTCTGAGAGCTGGCAGAGGACGGACAGGTGAGCATTTACTAACTTAAACATTTGAATTAAATGAATCCCTTGACAATTTGCGTTCTTTCTTATAAATGAAGTCCTTCTTTTTTACTTTATACTTATTTTGAAAAATTGTAATTGCCCATAGGCAGTAGAAGAAAGAAAAATATCACTTAAGAAAATCAACATTCTGTGTCTTGATATTTACAAACTTTCAAGATGAAAACTGTTTCTTTATAACTTACAGCCTCTTAGCCACATAATGCCTGTGTTAAATCCTAACTACGTTAGTGTTAAGGGCCAGTGCTTGATTCAAAGCTATTCTAACAGGCAAAATAAAAAAAATTCAAATTCTCTAGGACTAGACATATCACAAATGCGGTCATGGTTCAGATTAGACGAAAGTTACTGAAGAAATCACTAAAACTCGGTAAGGCCTGGCAGATACAGGAATGCAGAATTCCTTGCAAAAGAGTTGCAGTGTCATCAACTTGAACCCTTCTTGGGTAATTGAATCTACCAGGGCAACTAGGGCTGATCATGACCAGACTTTTGATCATGACCACTACATCTGCACCCATATAAACAGTTAATGGTACTGTCCATTTTGAAAACAGGACAAGTTTATTTCAGAAATTGAGCCGGAAATGTGTTACTAGATGTATGATGTTTATATTGTAGATGACTGTCAGCTAAGTGAGGAGGCTGGTTCCTGTCGTGGTAGCATCAGACGCTACTACTATGATGCACAACAAGGCAGATGCTCACCATTTGCTTATGGAGGCTGTCAAGGAAACAAAAACAACTTTGCCGATGACAGGAGCTGCATGGCAGCTTGCCAAGATGTTAGAATTGATCGACCTGTAACTAGATATCCATCACGAGGTATTTATATCGAAGTAGTACTGTTGTTAGTTTTAACAGAGTTAATTTTCAAAATCTTTTTTTTTCACTTCTACTGTGATTTTGTATTGAACATAAAAGGTTGAAGAAGCCCGAAGGTTGCGATTTTGAGTCCCACTGGGGTCACGACCCTTCTTCCTCATATGACACCAGTACTGGTTCTTCCAGGAAGCAGACTCGACAGTGACTCCATAAGCTACAAGCTTTCTTCACAATGGAGCTAAAATAAATCGGTATAAACTAAGAAGCCGTTAGCTTAAAAAGTACTGAGTAGCCTGATGTAACGTCAAGTTCAAATGCATTATTCTTTATTTTACTTTTTTCTTTTTGAAATGTTATCACAATCAGCAGGAAAACAGCCTGAGAATTCTATTAACTGTTGTCTGTCTGACGGAAGCTGATAACTGATTTTGCAGTCAAGCTAAAAACAAATTAGTATAAATGTGAATGAATTTGCCTTCCATAACAATTACTAGTGTAGAAATTGAAGGTTAAGTCAAGAACTGTAGAATACTAGAAAGAGAGTGCGAAAATACATTAGGTTTGCAGACATTGTGTGTACACAAGAAACTGCAAACACTCATTTGTTTGCAGACATCTGGTATTGTTGAAAGTGTCAGTTTGTTCGTTTGCATATATGATTGAAATAATGGTGGTACATTTCAGAGAAGCCTGGTTACTGCCCATTGCACGACGATGACGGGGAGGTTTCTGTGTGCACAAATGAATGCAATGCTGATTACGAATGTAGTACAAGGATGAAGTGCTGTAAGAACGGCTGTGGGGGAGGAGTCTGTACCTCACCTCTATCTGATGAACCCAAGAAAGGTAAGTTGGGGAATTTGCTCAGAAGATATTTACCAAGTAGTTACTGCAGATATTGGGTTTCTGCTTAATTTTTTTTTTCATGCACTGAGGTAACATATACTGTGGGAAAAAAGGGTATTCTCTGCATCTGCAAGTCATACATTGTCTGAACCCTGCAGATTCAATTATGTTGGAGCCTTTGTTTGAGTCTACATTCACATGTTGATATTGTCTGAAACTGAAAATTTGCCCAATTATTATATCAGATTTTACTCTTCAAGACTAGTTTGTCAGAATAACTGACAGGTGCTTTGTTGTTGATCTTTATCAACTTAACACACTCTGCACATATGGACTGAGAAGAATTTGTTCAATTTTCAGTGTCAGATGTTTGCAGTTTAGGACTTCAGACCCCTTGCTCCAGAGGAGGGAGTGGACCTTACTGGTATTACGAAAAATTAGGTGGACAGTGCAAGGAGGTACCCAACGGTGAATGCAATGACAACCAGAATAACTTCCGCAGTCGAGCTGAATGTGAAGCATACTGTAGTAGAGAGAGTAAGTAGAGCAAGTTTGAGCCCCACTGTGTGAAAACCAGTGTTTTTATGTTTATAGTCTTAATGAAGTGTTCTCAGTTTTGGAACAAAAGAAGCATTATCATTGTTTGAACTCTCTGTATTTACAAGTTACTTGAGTAATCTACAATACATAAACAAAGAGTAATCATTATGGTTTAAGATCTGAATGCATGGTTTTACAAACTTAACAGGGATGATACTGGAAACAAAGGCCTTATTTTGGTTTTGTTGGAAAGTTGTGTGAAGCTGGAATTTGAAAGGGCTATAATTCTCCTCAGATTTTAGCCCATTTGAAGATTGAGAATGTTCTGTTACTGGGCTTAATCAATACCAGTCATCCACGTGTTTGTTCTTATACCCTGAATCAAAGCACTGAGAGTACAGTAGGAAAGACGAACTGTGCATATACAGTAAACTCTATATATATCGACTGAAGAGATATTTCCTGGGCACAATTTTGTCAAAACTACCTGACCACTTAGTCGAGCATTCTCTCCAGTAAGAACCCTAAGCATTACAGCAAGCAAGTTGGAAAGTTTAAAGTCAAGTTAGTGAGATTATACAAAGGAAATACTGGAAAATCTAGATGATCTACATTCCTTAGTTATATTTTTACTATTGATGGGAAGTGGGGATTATCAAATGTTTGTATTTCTGTGTCAGGCTGTTAGTCTCCTTGCATCAGACCACTTTGTATGGTTGTCTTAGTGATGTAGGAGATCTAAATACATTCTCTTATAAGGCGTTTTTGTGCATGTTTTGAAAGGTTTATACTAAAATAGGCATCAGGTTGTTGGAAGATTTACAGGAAAGTTTATATATTTTACTTTTGTTTGTACATTATTTTATAGGAGTGTGTCGACCTCTCACCTATGAATCGGACATTCGTTGCTTGGCATATATGGAACACTGGACCTACAATGCAGACACACGTGCCTGTGAAATGTTTGTATATGGTGGTTGTGGTGGGTCTTCAAATAATTTCCAAACAAAAGAGTCTTGTGACCGTAAATGTCTAGGGCAGGTTGTAGAACCAGTAACTAGGGCACCAGTAACTAGGGCACCGGTAACCAGGGCACCAGCACCTACTGCTCCTGGTGGTAAGTTGATTGTGTTATTCCTATGACTAGTAGTTGAATGTAGGTAATATGTATCCCACAAAAAAACACATGGTTAGATTAAGCTATATGTAGCTAGCTGTAGGTGATGTCTGTAAGTTGAATATTTGATGTATGCTGGTACAGCAACAGTCTAGGTCAGTTTGAGATTTAACTATGAATTTTTCACACGTGTTCACTATTGTCAGCAAGTTATTCCTTTCCATTGTAGAAGTGTGTGCCATGGCAGAGGACAGCGGTAACTGCCTGGCGTACATTAGAAACTGGAGGTACGACAGCCTCAATGGCCAGTGTGTACAGTTTACATATGGTGGCTGTGGCGGTAACGCTAACAACTTCCAGAGTCGAGAAGAGTGTGAAAACTCTTGTAATAGACGAGGTATGTTACTTTGTTGTTTGTATAATGTTAGCTACGCTGTTGGAAAATTGGGCTTAGGGGCCCAGTAAATTTTCAGTGGTCACCCCTATATACAATTGATGATCCACCTGTTCAGCTTGAAAACAATGTCAGTAACAAATTTCAGTATCCAATCAATTAATAGCGTATATCAGTTTTTTTTTTGCATACATCAAATTTCGCATGTTTTGTCCTTTTCTAGTTTAGCGAATCTAATTTTTATGATTTTAAAGAAGTTTATTTTGATTTTCGCATTTTTTAACTAAGGGTGAAATTTACCAGGACATTGTTTTATAAATAAAGGGAAGTCACTGTGTGACAGTGCTATAAACCAATAACCCAAACTGCTCCCGTTGTTTACTTGTTTGCTAAAATAAACAATAATTAGTAAAACATCATGACATTGTATGATCATTGAATGAATGGTATTTATGGCACATTGATAATGACTTTTGCAAAATGTTGTACTAAATTTATTCTGATTCTAAAGTTTGCAATTTTCTCTGCTCGCAAATATAGCAAAAATTAGACACATGCAAAAAAAACAAAACGATATAGTTACAGTAGCTGATATTGCGTCTTACTAGCATATGCACATGTTGACATATTTCAAACGGACTCTTTTACATTATCATACTTGCTTGGTGGCCACATTTCTTCGCTGGCATTGGTCAGTTGGCACAGCTGTTAGATATAAGATTTAACTTTCAATTTTCAGTTGTTTGTCAAAAGAATGAAGATCCAGAGATTGGATGTTTGGCATATATGCGTCGTTGGAGATATGAACCATCAACAGGTGCTTGTGAGAATTTTGTTTATGGAGGATGTGGTGGTAATGCTAACAATTTTGAGACTGTGGAAGCTTGCGAGGCCAAGTGTAAAGAAAGGGAACCTGAACCAGAACGTAATGACAACTACAGAGTGTCATCGTGGAGAGGTTTGTGCATTTATGAAGCTTTTGTGTCTCGGTTTCCTTGTATAGAAGCATCAAGTTGGTAAAACAGTCAGCTAAGGGATGTATAAGAAAATATAGGTGACTGCTTTACTGACATGTAGTTGATATATCAATAACCAATTAGGACCATTAAAAGCTTAAGGTAGGTGGCTGGTTCATTAAGGGGACCACTAATATAGGTTTTACTCCTGTTAGGGAGGGGGGGGGGGGAGAAAAGCAGCTGCTGTTTCTTTAGAGAATTCTACATATACAATGATGTTTTAATATGAAATATGACTTTTTTCAATCTTAGAATATTTTTATACCCCCCCGAAGACATTACGGGGTTAGGGTTTGAGAACAACTTAGCATTGTGAGGTTCTTTGAGTTCATTCCGTCATTATGGGGTTAAAAATGGTATTGCGGGGTTAAATAATTGTATTGTGGGGTTGAGAAAGATCAAAGGGATAATCTCACAAAGTCTGTCTGGTAAGTACGTCTGTCTGTACATCCCCACTTATACATTTGTGTCCGAACTGTAACTTTGACATGCATTGAAGGATTTTAGAATAACTTGGCACAAATGTCTAGCACATCAAGACAATGTGTTGTCTGCAAGAACAATGTCCCTACCTCAAAGGTCAAGGTCACACTTAGTGTTTAAAACTAATGGAATACTGTATGCATGGTAACTCTGTCATGCATGGAAG